>SJYV01054838.1:119367-143164 GCA_006410875.1 Neotragus pygmaeus
CAGACAGCCATTTTGCCTTTTTGCAATTCTTTTCCATGGGGATGGTCTTGATTCCTGTCTCCCGTACAATGTCACAAATCTCATTCCATAGTTCATCAGGCACTCTGTCTATCAGATCTAGGCCCTTAAATCTATTTCTCACTTCCAAGACTCTATCTTTCTTTGAGTCCTTTCCATTTAAGACTCAGAACCAATAAGGGCTCAGCAAACAAGTATGTTTTACTCACACATTTTTCTCCGAATCTATGTTAATGAAACTATATATTTACTTGCCTCTTTTCAAGATTCATGTCAACCATTTTATGGCCCAGGATGATTTACCTGGTGCCAATATTATCTCAAAATGGATGCTGTGGTTGAGGGGCCTGGTGCCACTCTGAGTTTTAGACATCTCCTTTCTATAATTAACAGCTTACTAGTAGCTATATAACACATGGCTAAAGAATAGCAAGGNGGATGATTTACCTGGTGCCAATATTATCTCAAAATGGATGCTGTGGTTGAGGGGCCTGGTGCCACTCTGAGTTTTAGACATCTCCTTTCTATAATTAACAGCTTACTAGTAGCTATATAACACATGGCTAAAGAATAGCAAGGGGGCACTCTTTCTGCCCCCTTCTGATGTCTATGTCAGAAGCTTTCTCTATCTCGTTTATACTTTAATAAAACTTTATTATACAAAAGCTCTGAGCGATTAAGCCTTTCACTGGCCCCAGATTGAATTCTTCTCCTCTGGAGGCCAAGAATCCTGGCATCTCTCGTGGCTCAGCAACATCTTTCAGTTTGTCATAGCTTTTCTTCCAAGGAGAAAGAGATTTTTAATTTCATGGCTGCAGTCACCATTCACAGTGATTTTGGAGCCCAAGAAAATAAAGTCTGTCACCGTTTCCATTGTTGCCCCATCTATTTCTCATGAAGTGATGGGACAGGATGCCATGATCTTGCTTTTTTTAATGTTGAGTTTTAAGTCAGCTTTTTCACTGCCCTCTTTCATTTTCATCTAGAAGCTCTTTAATTCCTCTTCACTTTCTTCCATTAGGGTGGTATCATATCTCAGGTGCATATCTGAGGTTACTGCTATTTCTCCCAGCAATCTTGATTCCAGCTTGTGCTTCATCCAGCCCAGCATTTTGCATGATGTACTCTGCATACAAGTTAAGCTAGCAGTGTGATACTATATAACCTGGATGTACTCCTTGATGTACTGCAGTCCATTGTTCCATGTTCGGTTCTAACTGTTGCTTCTTGACCTGCATATGGATTTCTCAGGAAGCAGGTAAGGTATTTGGTATTCCCATCTCTTTAGGAATTTTCCGCAGTGTATTGTGATCTACACAGTCAAAGGCTTTAGCATAGTCAATGAAGCAGAAGTAGATGTTTTTTTTCTGGAAGTCCCTAACTTTTTCTATGATCCAATAGATGTTGGCAAGGTAATTTCTGGTTCCTTTGTCTTCTTTAAGTCCAGCTTTTACATCTGGAAGTTGTTGGTTCATATAACATTGAAGCCTAGCTTGAAGGATTCTGAGCATTACTTTGCTAGCATGTGAAATGAGTGCAACTGTGAGATAGTTTGAACATTCTTTGGCATAGCCCATCTTTGGGATTGAATAAAAACTGATCTTTTCCAGTCCTATGGCCACTGATGAAATTTTTGGCATATTGAGTGGAGCATTTTTACAGCATCATCTTTTAGGATTTGAAGTAGCTCATCTGGAATTCCATCACCTCCATTAGCTTTATTCTTAGTAATGCTTCCTAACAGCCACTTGACTTCACACTCCAGGATGTCTGGCTCTAGGTGAGTTATCACACTACTGTGGTTATCCAGGTCATTAACATCTTTTTTTCTTTTATATAGTTCTTCTATGTATTCTTGCCACCTATTCTTAATATCTTCTGTTTCTGTTAGGTCCATACAGTTTCTGTCCTTTTTTGTGCCTATCTTTGTATGAAATGTTCCCTTGGTACCTCTAATTTTCTTGAAGAGATCTCTAGTCTTTCCCATTCTATTGGTTTTCTCTATCTCTTTGCATTGTTCACTTAAAAAGGCTTTCTTATCTCTCCTTGCTAGTCTCTGGAAGTCTGCATTCAGATGAGTATATCTTTCCTTTTCTCCTCAGTCTTTTACTTCTCTTTTCTCAACTATTTAAAGTCCTCCTCACACAATCATTTTGTGTTTTATCTGTAGGTGTATGTGTTTAGTCATCCTGTATGAGGTAGCATTATGGGTTATTCAGGTAGATGACAGAAGCCAGGATAATTTCCTAATTTTTTGGATCTGTGATACCCATGATGACTCAATTAACTTCCTAAAGACTGCTTCTCTATTGTGAGTAGCTAACAAAGTTACTGTAGTGAGTGAAGTAGTGAAAGTGTTAGTTGCTCAGTAGTGTCCAACTCTTTGCAACCCTATGAACTGGAACCCACCAGAATCCTTTCTCCATGAAATTCTCCAGGCAAGAATACTGAAATGGATTGCCATGCCCTTCTCCAGGAGATCTTCCTGACTCAGGAATCGAACCCAGGTCTCCTGCATTACAGGTGGATTCTGTACCATTTGAGCTACCTAGGAAGCACACTGTAGTGAGTACATCACAATATATGGGGCAATATTGGGGCTTCCCTAGTGGCTCAGAGGTTAAAGCGTCTGCCTGCAATGTGGGAGACCTGGGTTCAATCCCTGCGTCAGGAAGATCCCTGGAGAAGGAAATGGCAACTCGCTTCAGTATTCTTGCCTGGAGAATCCCATGGATGGAGGAGCCTGGCGGGCTATAGTCCATGGGGTTGCAAAGATCACAATATATTGGGATGCAATTATACACAATACATGTAATATAAAACATTATTAAAAATATTAATAATCTGGAGATATTTCATTTGATAATTAATTTCACATTATATATTCTAACAGGCTAATTTACAATACAATATATTGTCTTTAAAATTTATGTTAATAATATCTGCTACAAATAAAAATGCATTCCGTAAGTACTTAAGGTTCATACCTGAAAATATTTCAATATAATCTGAGATTTACAAAAACATGTTTTCTATTTTAAAACTTATTAAATGCAGTTTATGTTTGGATAAAATATTTCTTTTTGAAATGAATCTTGGGTAAGAGCTTTATCCACAAAAACTAGACTGAAACAAGGGAGACAATGACAAGTCATAGTGTCTTCACCTGCCATAAACACTGCTGTTTTCTTTATTGTCATTTGGGATGAGACCACGAAACCACTGTCAAAAAATCAACTTCATTGCACCATCTTCTATGGTTTTCATCATTTCCCTAGGAATCAGTTTCTCTCTCTCTCACTCACACACATATACACATGTGTAATACCAACTCACAATTTTGTGCATATAATAATTGTTCTGGGTCAAAAAAAAAAAAAAAAATCCCGAGCTTAGCTTCAGCTTAATAGCAGAACTTATAAATACATCTCACATCCCAATAATGTTTAAGTGTTATTTTGCAAGCACAAGTAGTTTCTGTGATTACTCTAACTCTAGCCTGGAAACAGAAAAATCAGAAGTGATTTAGATGTTCTAATTCCAGACAGTAATACTGGAAAATATGTTTATGAAACAAGATATTCTAAATTATGGAGAAAATTTTATATGTAAGTCAAATTCAGTTGAATTTCAAAGTAAACATCAGATTGCATTTCCTAAATATACACAGAAAAATGTGAAATTATTCAAGTTAAGTTCTAATTCAAAATCCTCACCAATTTATTGTCAATCAAATGAATCTTATACAGCAACAGCACAAAATACACAATGGCTAAAATATACATTTCTTGGGCCAACTCTAATTTAATTGACTGTTATAAAGAAATACATGTTAGAATACTTTTCTTGAAATTCTACAAGGTAATGCAAGCTTTGTTGCCCAATATTCAGTTTATTATGTTCTGAATTAGTTGAATATCTTAATAGAACTTTTTTAACAACACTTGGTAACCACTTTATTAAATTGAAAGTGCTGATGTGACCAAATTTGGGTAAGGCTTACTAGAATGTCTGTGCACTTATGACAAGAATAAATTGTATGACCACTTTGGAAATATCTACCATTTATAACCATACTTTATGATCCAACAAATTTATTTTTAAGACCTGGAGCCATCTCCTAGTCAGCACCTTCTTCCCCTCCACCTCCCTCCTACCTCCCAACTGCCCCCCACCAAAATTAAAAAAAAAAAATTCCACACTTGTGGTAGAGAGGTTGGAATCCTCATGGTCAGAGCTTACAATTTCAGTTGCTTCTTACTCGCTCAGTTGTGTCTCTTTCTTTGGGACCCCATGGACTGTAGCGTGCCAAACTCCTCTGTCCATGGGATTCTCCAGACAAAAATACTGGAGTGGGTTGCCATGCCCTCCTCCAGGGAATCTTATTGACCCAGGGATCAAACACACATATCTTGTGTCTCCTGCATTGGCAGGAGGATTTTTTACTACTGGGAAGACCCATGAAATCAATTAGATTGCACTTATAACTGAATGGTATTACTAACTTAAAAATAAAAATAAAATGGTAATGTGTTGAAGAATCCTTTCAAGGCCTTGCCATCCTTTTTAGCATAGACAACCCATAAAATAAAGGATAACATGTAGATTATCTAGGGGAATACTGAAGATAGACTGAAAAGGTCGTCCTTTACACTGAAACTTAAATCTGCCCAGAATATTTCAGCAGACATTAATAAATTTACAGCGTATCTCCTATCTGCTGTCATTATCTAATGTTTTCTGTATCAGTAACATGTGTAAGGGTTAAGAGTCTAATGGAGCTAGTAGCATTTAGCAACATCTAAACTTTAAACTAAGTCCTTTACAAGAGTTTTAAATATCAAATGTATTTTTTTGAACCTCACTATTTTGATTGGCTAGCTTGCCAGTTTTGAAGAGAGCCCTCATATCTGACTCTTTGTGATTCCATAGACTGTAGCTGGCTATTCTCTGTCCAAGGGATTTCCCAGGCAAGAACACTGGGGTGAGTTGCCATTTCCTTCTCCAGGGGATCTTCCTGACCCAGGGATCAAAACCAGATCTCCTGCATTGGCAGGCAGATTCTTTACCACTAGTGCCACCTAAGAAGCCCAAACTTTAAACTTAGCCCTTCATAATAGTTTCAAATACTTTTTTTCTTTTTTTGAAACTTACTATATTATTCGTCAGTGCAGGAGACATAAGAGACACGCGTTTGATCCCTAGGTCCCTGGAGGAGGGCATTGCAACTCACTCCAGTATTCTTGCTAGAGAATCCTATGAATAGTGGAGCCTGGCAGGCTGCAGTCCTTAGTGTCTCACAGAATTGGACACAACTGAAACAACTTAGCACACATGCACATATTGGTTGGCTAGCTTGCCAATTTTGAAGACAGCTCTGTTTTTGCTTTTTGTTTTTTTTTTCCAGGCTACCTGTTTCTTTCTTTTTCTTTCTTTCTTTTTTTTTTTTTTTTTTACTTTATTTTACGTTACAATACTCTATTGGCTTTGCCATACATCGACATGAATCCCCCACAGGTGTACACGAGCTCCCAATCCTGAATACCCCTCCCACCTCCCACCCCACATCCTCTCTCTGGATCATCCCCGTGCACCAGCCCCAAGCATCCTGCATCTTGCATTGAAATATTCTTAATATGGATTTTAAAAATTTAAATTACGGGATGAGATGGCTGGATGGCATCACTGACTCGATGGATACGAATCTGAGTGAACTCCTGGAGTTGGTGACGGACAGGGAAGCCTGGCGTGCGATTCATGGGGTCACAAAGAGTCGGACACGACTGAGTGACTGAACTGAACTGAACTGATAGTTCATATTTTAAATATCTTTTTACATGTTACTATACGGGAGCTTGGTGGGCTGCCGTCGCTGGGGGCCGCACAGAGTTGGACTTGACTGAAGCGACTTAACAGCAGCAGCAGCAGCATAGTTCATATATTTTATTTTAAGCTCATTTTTCTCTTTAAGCAAATGTTATGGCAAAAGAAGCCACCATCCCTCCGAGGTATCAGTCCCTTCAAAGGCCAGGCTGTAAAGATAATGATGACATAAAAATCGGAGGTGTCACAGAAAGTTTAGAGGGCTCAAATTTACTACTGGGAATTCGAAAGCAGAAATCTAACTCCTCTTTCCTAGTGCGGAGCAGAGAGCTAAAAATACACCTGCTAGATAAAGAACAGATGTTGTTTAAAGCAGACTGGAAAGGCTTTTCATGATCCTGTAACCTACGAGTTAAAAATTCTGAGCTGTTGCTTCCAAGGAATACGAAATAGTATCACCCAGTGTTATCACGGCAAATACATTCTCATTTGCACTCCAAGAAGGAAGTGTATTCTCACATTCAAAGGATTTTTAAAAAGGCCCTCCTGTCACCGGTGAGCTGGCTCTGGTGATCGCGTAGACCCAGCGTCCGCGGGTAAGATCAAGAGATAGAACCGCAGCATCAACTGGCACTTCCATGAATACATCCAGCAGGCAGGAAGTATTCTCTAAGAACCCGAGTGACTTATAAGTACATTAAAGAGGAAAGAAAAAAAAAATTCAGACAAATATAAATTAGACACTGAGTCGAAAGGCCTTCCAGTTAAAGTAAATGCTACCCCCTCCCCTTTCAGAGTCTGCTGTTAAAAGAGCAAGCTCAGGAGGCACGCAGCTTGGGTTCTGATTCAGGCTGTGACATCGTGTGACTGTAGAGGTCCAAGGCCCAGCAGGAATCAGAGAGCAGGCTCTAAAGAGTTTCACTGAAGGAAATGTACAGAGAGCACTATTTTCAGAGACGCAGGCGAGGTTAACCAACAAAAATGGCAGGGCAGCCCTGGGCGAGCAACAGCGAAGCAGGGCCCACCTTGACCGGAAGAAAAAGTGGAGGATACAGCGTAAGACGTTACAGGACCCAGGGCTTCGCAGGCGGCTCAGTCAGTAAAGAGTCTTCCTGCAACGCAGGAGACCTGGGTTTCATTCCTGGGTGGGGAAGATCCGCTGGAGAAGAAAATGGCAACCCACTCCAGTATTCTTGCCTGGAGAATCCCATGGACAGAGGAGCTGGCAGGCTACTATCCATGGGGTCGCAAGAGTCTGACATGACTTAGCAACTAAGGACCTTCACAACCAGGACCCAGGGAAGGCTGGAGAGGCCACGAGCAAGCACGCACACCAGGAGGAAGGCCATGGCCGGACTGACAGCCCAGCAGGAAAGGGGGACCGGCAGCCCCACTGCCTGCTCCTTATACTCCAGTTCTCCCACCACCTTTTAACAAATCTCAGGAAATAAAAACAGAATGTGGATAAGAAAAGAAAGTCTAACCTTTGTCTTCTTTGTGCTTACTCGAGTTTCCCTAGCTCACAGAGTAGTGCGTGCACAGGTTCCAGACTTGGCCAGTTCCTGGTGCGAAACGGCTGATTGGCTTGGGTGTGTGTAGATGCCACTCCCCACATTCGGATCTGGGGCGCGAGCCACACAGCTGGACTCCCTACTTGAGCACGCTGGCTCCTCCCCATCCACAACATCCCTGTAAAGCAGCCCCTTCCCAGCCCTGCAAAAGAGCACCTCCTCAAGAGCCCAAGTTCACACCTCTCCACACTCCAATTAAAAAATGATGCCTGCCTTTGCTTCTCTATCCAACTCCATTTCATTCTTTCGGCTCAAATGACCCTGCACAGAAGAACACAAGACAGAAGGACTGTCTTGGGAGGGTCAGTGACAGAGACATCTCTCAGCTGCAGCAAACTGAAAGCCAAAAGCCAAGAGATTCTGAGCGATGCAGTTCAGGGAGATATGCCTCCTGGGCAGAACAGAACAATAGTGGATGGGGGGATAAATCCTTGTTGGATGGTGGGTAGGAACAGGAAAGTGCAATAAGTCTCTGTTTTATAGGCTAATGTAGCTGCTTCACCTAGAAGCAGAAATTTCCCTCAGGCTTGTGTTTCTCCCTTAAGATTTTTCTCATAATTTTATCAATCGCAGACTTGTGAAATGGCTTGGTTTTCGCCCTGAATATATTTAAATTTGTAAAACCAGATTTTCTTTAAATGATCCTGTATTCCTTAAAGCTTGCCTCTTAAACAGCCCACAGAAAAGATTCACATCTTTGCAGAAAATAAAATCTTCAGGTGAGCTGTCTAGAAGGGGAAGAAAACAGAACCCCAACCATGAGAACACAAAATTGAGTCTAGAAGAAGAAGCGAGAAGAGTAAGATATGCTAGATGAATCTCATGAAATCCAAGCCAGGCCTTGCTACATTCTGGGTGCAGAAAATCCTGGAACATGATGAGTCTTCCTCTGGGCTCTTAGCTTTACTGTTGGCATCTGCTTTCAGTGGTGCTCGTCCATGTGGCACAGTCTTTGCTAGTGTTAGTTCAGTTGAAGGCCCAATCCAAGGAATGAAAAGAACTCCTTCCCTTACTCTTTAGAGCTAATGAAATTAGACATTACCATCAGGATGACATTTTTTTTTTTTTTTCCTAATGAATCGGCTCTTCACTTCTGATGCTGGGAAGGATTGAAAGCAGGAGGAGAATGAGATGACAGAGGATTAGATGATTGGATGGCATAACTGACTCAAAGAACATGAATTTGCACAAACTCCAGGACACAGTGAAGGACAGGGAAGCATGATGTGCTGCAGTCTTTGGGGTTGCAAAAAGTCAGACATGACTTAGTGACTGAACAACAATAATCAAGATGTCAATATCAATCCTATTTATTGGTTGGAAAAAAATCAAAGAAAATTCCATGACTTACTCTCCTATTTTCTGTTGCCCCCCAATTGGAAACAAGTTCGATTTATGGAATACATTTCTGCCCTGTTGCAATGTATCAATAACATGTGTACTTGATTCCCTGGTTATATTGTGCCTGGTTATATTGTACCCTGTCTGATCACTTATCTTGAAGAGTCAAGAAACTCTAAAAAGAGTTGTGATCATCTTCCAAAATAAGTAGAATGCACATTTTGTTAAGAAACAAAGTTCAACTCAGCAAGTTTTATCTATCTTATTGGCTGTATTCGATGAATCTTGAGTAGGGCATCATCCCAACTAGCAGATAGAAAGGAGTTCTGAACAGTTATATAAAATGAGACATTTATAGGCAGAAGGGGACAGGACAAGGAGTTACTATCAAGAGTGATTGTTTCAGACAAGTCCACTTTCCTTTGGAGAATGGCAGGTGTTTATCAGGCTGATTACCCCACTAGGGTTGACCAGGTAATTTTAGATTTACTGATTTAATATTTCATTCCTTAAAGAGGTTGAAATTATAATTGTTAAGTATTACTAAGTGGTTTAGTCATGTGGGCTTAGATGCTTTCTAACATATACCTTGGTATATCTTTGCTCACTCTTCATGCTCAGTCTCCAAGGCTTATGTCATGAATAGAAACAAAAGTTTCCCATGATATGGTGAGAAATCTTCTGCTCTCATTAGGGAAAGTGGTTCATTTCTTTATACTGACTAAATTTTTTTGCATTTATTTTAAAACAATATTCTTTTTTAATTCATTTAAGAGGTATTTTCTGTTCTGGCTTCTTCCTCAGAAAAAAAAAGCTAGAAAGAGCTGCACACGTACAGTGAACATAAGCTATACCAGCACTAGAAAGAGCTTCTTGGGTGGCTCAGTGGTAAAGAATACACCTGCTGATGGAGTTGCAGTTTTGATCCATGGTTAGGAAGATCCTCTGGAGAAAGAAATGACAAGTCACTCAGTAGTCTTGAGTGAAAAGTCCCTTGAACAGAGGAACCTGGCAGGCTGCAGTCTACAGGCTACAGAGTTGGACATGGCTATTGACTAAACAACAACAGAAAAAATGTTATGAAGTGTCTATTATGGTGTGGAACTGGAGGAAAGGAGCAAAAACCATGTGAGAGAGTCTAGAATCTCCACCTGGAGCATACTGGCCTAAAAACAAAAACCTTAATCTGGGAGTTTGGGAAGAACAGTAAAACTCCATTACAATGTAATTTACCATTTTAACAAAAAAAAAAAAAAGAAGAAGAAGAAGAAAAGCAATGCAATTATGGCAATAAGTATAGAATAGGCATTTGACAAAATTCAACAAGTATGCATGATAAATACTCTTAGCAAAATAGGAATAAAAGAGAACTTTCTTAATCTGATAAACNTAATTTACCATTTTAACAAAAAAAAAAAAAAAAAGAAGAAGAAGAAAAGCAATGCAATTATGGCAATAAGTATAGAATAGACATTTGACAAAATTCAACAAGTATGCATGATAAATACTCCTAGCAAAATAGGAATAAAAGAGAACTTTCTTAATCTGATAAACAAAAGCTATCTAAAACTTAGAGCTAGCATTATATCAACAGATGAGAAACTGAAGGCTCTCCCCATAAAAACCTGAACAAGTCAAAGACAGCCACTCTCATTACTCCTGTTGAGTATAATATTAGAAGTTCTAGCCAGTGCCACAAGACAAAAGAAGAAAACAAATGTATTGGGAAAAAATTAAATGAAAATATGTCTATTCATAGACAGCATCAATAGTTTGTAGAAAATTCTGAAGAATATACAAAAAGTTTCCTAGAGCTAATAAATGGGTTTAGCAGGAATGCAGGATGCAGTCAACATAAAAAACCAATTGTAATTCTTTATGTTAGCAAAGAATAATCTTAATTCAAAATTTTAAAAGCATTAACATTTATAATAACACCAAAATTGAAAATTTAGTTAAAGATCTATGAATGTATTTTCTCTTATCTTTCTTTTCTATCTCTCTGGATAGAGAAAGTCCCATGTTTGATTAACTCTATTTCCATAGTTTGTTTGGTGTAGCATTTTGTTGGGAGAAGGCAATGGCAACCCACTCCAGTACTCTTGCCTCGAAAATCCCATGGGTGGAGGAGCCTGGTAGGCTGCAGTCCATGGGGTCTCAAAGAGTCAAACACGACTGAGCAACTTCACTTTCACTTTTCACTTTCATGCACTGGAAAAGGAAATGGCAACCCACTCCAGTGTTCTTGCCTGGAGAATCTAAGGGACGAGGGAGCCTGGTGGGCTGCCGTCTATGGGATCTCTCAGAGTTGGACACGACTTAAGCAACTTAGCAGCAGTAGCAGCAGCAGCATCTTGTTGAATATTATGTGTAAATCATACATTTGGTTGTTAGCATTGAAAATACAAACATATACAGTGGTTTGTTTTAAGAGAGTTGTAGTTGATTTTATAACATATTTTGTATGGTGATAACTATAAAACACTGACTAAATAGAGAAGACATTTTCATGGGAACTCCACAGACTTCAAGTCATTTTTTCTCACTTTCTTTGCAAATAAAAGTTCATATTTTTTTTGTCAGACTAGTGTCATTCCCATGGACAAAGTAAAAACAGCATGGGAATTTTTAAATAATGTTTGTAAAGCACAACATTTAAGAGGTGCCAGGGAGGAAAAAAGACATCCAAGTAGACAGAGTTCAGTTCTTATGAGCAACTCTTCAGTTTGACCAATATCAGCTGTCAGGCTTTTATTGTCTTTCTCTACCCACATATTTCTTCTCAATGTTTTCAAGTTGAAAACAATGCTTTTCTCTGGCATTCAGGTTATACTTCCATTGAGAACAATGAAAAGGCTGATATCCTTATCTAGAAGAAGAAATAAAGGAAAAATATTAAGGACAAGACAAAAATGTGAATTGCCTTTTCTATATGTGGTTTAAAAAAAAAAGGAAAGACAAATAAAGATAGATATAAATATCAGAGAATAATTTTTCAACAAGCTCCTGTACATATAATTAGGCATATTGTGGTGAAATTTAGCAGTAAGGAATTTCAAGGTGAGAGGGTAAATTCTGTAAATTTTCCAAATGGAAATAGAATAATAAAAGAAGAGCATTTTGCATAAAACGTTACTTTAAGCACTTGACTTCAATCCTGAGAATTATTGACTTCATAGGAAAATAGATCCAGATGATAGATATGGAACTCAATAATGAAGCAAAAGAAGATATAAGATAGAAAAAGCAACATAGACAGAATTGTATAGAAATAAATATAATAAGCCTCATCGACTCAACGAACATGAGTTTGAGCCAAGTCCAAGAGACTGTGAAAGAGAGAGAAGCCTGGTGTTTGTAGTCTATGGGGTACAAAGAGTCGGTCATGACTAACCACCTGAACAACAGCAAAAACAAAAAGGAAAATAGGGAACTGAATAAAGAAATTTGGAAAAAGGAAAAAGAAATCCAAACTAAAGGAAGGAGAAGCATTTCAAAAATGTAGATAAAAGCAATCAATCAATATAAATAATAATTTCAATAAATAATACATTAACAAAAACATGGCAAGTCTTTGGAAAAATACTTTTTAATGTTACATAGCCCTTTATTCATGAAAAATTATTATATTTTATAATGATCTTATGTGTGTGTGTGCTCAGTCACTTCAGTCGTGCCTGACTCTTTCAGACTCTATATGCTATCGCCCACCAGACTCCTCGGTCCATGGGAGTCTGAATACTGGATACCGATACTGGAGTGGGTTGCCATGCGCTCTTCTAGGGAATCGTCCCCACTCAGTGATCAAACTGGCAAGGGCAAGCATCTCTTGCATTGCAGGCTGAGTCTTTACCCACTGAACCACCTGGGTTGCTCATAATGATCTTAAATATGTCTATAAATAAAAAGTATAAGAGTGCTGAGAAAGAAGAACATATATGAATAATAAATCTAAATCGTAATAGTACATCATTAGTATCAACATAATAATACATTTCATGACTAAATAAATNTACATATTTACTTTTGGAACAGTGAACACTGGTAGGTCATGGTTTTTTTCAATGTGGATGGAAAGTAGATGAAACAATATTCCACAGAGAAAATTCTCAAAATGCAGATTAAAATAAGCTTTACCTTTTTATGAGCTGAACCAAGGCTATTTAAGGATGACAACTTTAATACACATCATCTATAATAGATAATTAATCTGTTCTGTTACTTGGGCAAAAAGATCTTGGAGGAGTAACCTGTTAAGCAAAAACAAGAATGTGCAGCTTAAATAGGAAGAAATGTCCACAAAATAAAATAGATTGTTCCAAATAATTTCAGGCCAAGTATATAACCTTTCCAAAAGATGTAAGACTATTTAGAATGTCTTTCAAATAGAAAACTCTGAAATGTATATCTTGGTTTCACTTAGGTACTGACTTTATTTAAAAAAAAAAAAAAAGAAAGGGGAAGGGAAGGAACGAAAGAGAAAGTTAATTACTATTGATATCTTAATATCTAAAGCAAATCATTTTCAATTCACAAATATTTCAGCTTAAAATAAATGATTATTTTGTAAGCATACCTGGTAGATGGTAGCTGGTCTTTTTGTTTTAATATCTTTAAAATATCTACTAGAATAATTAAGGAATAGAAATGGCATAGAGACAGTGATATATCATTTGTAGAGTAACTAAATTGTCCAAGAAAGAGAAATAGGTATACACAAACCTAGATGTGTGTGTGTATGTGTAGAATCTACACATTTTAATAATGGCTTAAATCTAAATTAATTAGAACTTCACCTATAGATTCATATCCAGAACTGAATCTGATTAAGTCTGGCCTTTAAAAGAGTAACTGAGACATAGTAAACATTTAAGAAATGTTAGCAGCTTTTGATGTTGCTATGCCAAGTTTGAAATCTTGGTTTTCCTCAGGTTCAATCTGTTTTGAAATACAACTATGTATTCGTGGAATAAATAATTCTATGTATTTAAATCTATTACAAGTTATTCATTTAAGCCAAAATGTGTCATTCATTTTTTTGTTCTTTCCATTATTAATTTATTCTTTCTTTCAAGTTGATATTGATCTCTTACTTCATGAAAAGCTATTTCTCCTAGGTTGTAAAAATTTTTTAAAATGAATATGATCTTTCAGCTTTACTTCAAATAGTTTACAGTTAGAATATGGAACTGTACAAAGAGCAGCACAAAGATATTGTTTTAGAATACGAGAAAATTTATTACCAGTGCCTTACTTGATCAAAATTCCTCACAATAATGAACAACACCTTTCTTTTTATACCAAAAAATGCTTTAGCTTCAAATTCTTCATTTTTCTCTATCTTACAAGCACACATTCATATAACTAAAACAGATAAGAAAAAAAAAAGATTTCTCGTTAGGTAGCATCATATGTTAGGTGTTCTTCCTGACCATGTCGATTGTTTCCAGTTTGATAAACAATCATCAGGGCTCTTTTTCTTTCAATGCTTTAAGAAACTAATTCCAAATAAAGCATCCTTTCAAATTAGTTAGCAGAAAGTAGGATCATCTTGGCAAGTGGTAGAAGCAAGACAGAAATAAGAATGTAGTTGCAAACCATTATGCCTTAGTTATTAACTTTTTACTCCTGTACAGTTTCTAATTGTAGCTTGCTCTCAATTACCTGGTTATTTTCATCATTCAAACCCACATTATATACTAAAGTAGTCTCTTTATTATGAAATTCATGTAGGACTGTGGTCTTTGTTTAATAACTGATCATTGAACTTCATGTATTAATCATCCCATATACAATTATACCATAGGATCGATAGAATTTAATGAACTGTATCTGGTCAGTGAAATAGCTATAAATTATTCATGTCTGAAAATGTACTGTATTAAGTTAATCAGACCATTAGGATCATTTTCTAAAGTAAATTACGAGACAAAGAAAATGTATCTTTAAAAAAAAAGAGCTATTCTCATTTAAATGCTTTCTGCAATCACTCTCTGTGTTTTTTCAGTCTTTAAATTCCAATGGCTAAGTCAAAATCTCTCTTGCATTGCACTTGAAAATATGAGAGTTATTTTCAAATATCTTTTGATATTTATCTTTAACATAATTCCACAGTGATAAGAGAATAGACTCTGTATGATTTCCATACCTTTTACCGTGAAAATTTTGCACCATGTTTTATGTCCCTGCATATGGTCCAGTTTATAGTCCATGGGAACCTGAATAGAATTTGTATCCTGCTGTTGAGTGAAGATACATAAATCTTAATTATCTTGAGTCTGTTCATAGTGCTTTTCAGCTCTAGGATATCCTTCTGCTTTTCTATCTTTTCATTCTATTAATTTTTGAGAGAGAGATAGTGAAACTGAAAAATCTTAATTTATCTACTTAAAAAATGGTTGTAATATATAGTGGAACTATATGCAACTTTGCTCCGTATTTACCAAGTCTCCTATAGATGTGTTATCAAACTTTCATAATTTAAAAAATAAAAAAAGAAGATTCCAAAAAATAAATATTAAAAATGAGCAATTCTACAGTAATATCTGGCATTCATATGAAGTTCTTATCAAATAGGAAAGTTTCAAATGCGTTTTTCTGTGCTTTAGGTCAAATCTATCACACAAATACATATTATTTATTAAATATTTTATGAAACATGTTGAGTATATCTATTCCTATCTCACAATGATTTAGAGTGAATTTGTAGGACATACAAATTATATTGCAAATTTATACTCTATGCACCTTTTAAAAAGCATCTAGAAAACATTAATGATTGCTAAAGGAATGACTTTTACTTAGAAATTAAATTAATTCAAATAACAATGACATATTATATCTCTAAATATTGTATTTTCTATCTCCATTTCTCTCTGTGGCTTATCCTCTCGATCTGGGTTTACACCTGATCTTAGCCAAAAGGCTGAGAAGAAAAAAAAATTTGTGTTAGATCTATTGTTAATTACTAGTCCTATTTTAAGTAAATATCTTTTCAAGTAGGTCTCTACTATGTAACTCTATTTAACGTGTCCATTACATTTTAATTTTTTTAGATGACATTTTATTTTTTTTATAATATTTTTATTATTATTATTTTTTATTTTTTTTAATTTGACTTTACAATACTCTATTGGCTTTGCCATACATCGACATGAATCCACCACAGGTGACATTTTAAAATAAATATTTTAGAATAGATTTCAATTTAGAGAAAAGTTACAAAAATACTACATAGTTTCTCTATAACAACTTACTATTAATATCTTCCAATAGTATGGTGCATTTTTACAAATTAACTAATATTAAAAAATACTGTTAACAAAACATCATATTTTACTCAAATTTTTTAGTTTTTACCTAATGTTCCTTATTTTGTTCCAGGATTCTATTCAGGATATCACATGACATTTAGCTGTCATGTCTCCTGAAGCATGTCTTGGATATAATGACTTGTTCATTGAATTTCAAATTTCAAGTATATTCTTTATGTTGTAAATTTTCATATGATTGTTTTCAAAGAAGTCTATACTATGTGTGCTTTATTAATGGATGACCTATAAGCTCCATTCTGAATTCAAAGTTCAATGTCTTTGAAAACTTATTAAGTATTTAAACATAAAGATTGGAGAATCACAAGATTACAGTTTTACTAACATGAAAAATGTTAATTTCACATCATAGTCCCATTTTGTCAATCACATTTTAGATTATAAAATTAGTTGCATCATGTTCTGTTCATCTAAATGTGGGAAATTCATGAAAGATTCTCTGAAATATTCAGAACATCGGAATCTGAATATCATCATACCATGCTTTCATGGGCTTCCCTGGTAGCTAAGCTGGTAAGGAATTTGCCTGCAAGGTGAGAGACCTGGGTTCAATCCCAGGGTTGGGAAGATTCCTTGTCCAGTGGCAACCCACTCCAATATTCTTGTTTGGAAAACCTACACAGGCAGAAACCTTGCTGGCTACAGTCCATGGGGTCTCAAAGAGAGATGATGAGCAGCTAAGTACAGCACAGTACGGCAACATGCATTAATATTTTATGTGTTAGTTTACGAATATTCAGGAGAACACAGAATCCAAAACTATGTAAAAACTCATATTTTTTAAATCATAGTGATTTAAGCAGATATTTTCAAATATTTGACACTATTATTTGTAGTAAAATAGAAGTTTTAAAAAACAATTTTGCATCAATAGTGCTTTTTATTTCTATAGAAAATCCAAAAAAGATATTACTCAATCAGCCATTATTATCTTTCTTTATTACAGCAACAAATATATTTTCTAAACCATGAAACATTGTATATTATTGACTTTTATTATAGTGAATTTGGCTGTATAGCTAGCTTACCTCATTACAAAATAAGTTTGAAAACATTTTAAGATCCAGTTTATTTCCTCTGAAAAAATACCCACTATCATCACTATTAGAAAACTGAAATGCATGATGGAATTCTTTAGGCCAGAATACTGGAGTGGGTAGCCTTTCCCTTCTCCAGTTCCCACCCAGGGATCAATCCCAGATCTACCTGCATTGCAGGAAGTTTTTTTACCAGCTGAGCCATGCTGCTGCTACTGCTAAGTCGCTTCAGTCGTGTCCGACTCTGTGCGACCCCATAGACGGCAGCCCACCAGGCTCCCCCGTCCCTGGGATTCTCCAGGCAAGAACACTGGAGTGGGTTGCCGTTTCTTTCTCCAATGCATGAAAGTGAAAAGTGAAGTCGCTCAGGCGTGTCTGACTCAGCGACCCCATGGACTGCAGGCTACCAGGCTTCTCCAGCTGAGCCATAAGGGAAGCCTAAGAACACTAGAGTGGGTAGCCTATCCCTTTTTCAGGGGATCTTCCTGACCCAGGAATTGAACTGGGGTCCCCTGCATTGCAGACAGATTGTTTACCAACTGAGCTATCAGGGAAGCCTGTAATTGCAGATAACAGGTCATAATTTAAAATTGATTTAATCAAGATCATAATTACAATTTAAGAAATAACTTGCAAAAGTACATGAAAATAGTACTGTTCTTCCTCAATCCTGGTCTTGTGTTTCTTTATAAAACAAAGTAAATCCATTGCTAATTCCTGAGAAAATCACTAAAAGCATCCAGGTGAATAAATCAAGCTAGATATTTAGACTGAAATAGAAATTATGCTTCTGCAAAACAAAAAAAAATGTATATCCTTAAATTAATTAAAGTTATTGAAGAACAATTAAAGTGTTTTGAAGACAAAAGATAATAGTTGTCCCCCTCCCTTTCTTTTCAGTGAGTTTCTTTTCAAATCCTTTCCCCAATGGAAATTACTTCCTTTTCTCAAATTTCCTATTGGACACATTTTAATTTTTACTCTTGAGATTCACTTCAAATTTTATATAGTTAAGTGTTTTCTCTGTATTTCATTTATTTTAGTCTTATTTTTCAATATAAATATTTCTTTACATAATTTTTCCATATGATTTTCACATTAATTTCTTTTTTAGTATGATTAATCACATACTTATTGAATAATCTTTATATACTCACAAGTATGTTCGTAGAACTGTAAACTCTGATTATATAATGTCCATAAATGGAAAAAATCTATGTTATCGTGAATTTAAAATCAGGTTGATTACCATGTAAAATGAAGTTTATTACTAATTTTTTGGCTGGCAAAACGCGTAAATGAATTAGTTATCAGAAAGGTATACAAATTTTCTCCTTAGCTGATTGTCTATTTGATCACTTAGAGTCTTTTTGACATTGCAGAGAATCTCAGAACATGACATTTTGGAACGTTTGATAGATCAGGAAGTGCTTTCAGCAGCACAGGGACACTTTGGCAATCAATGCAGAATGTTTCATCACCCACACCAACAGAGCCCCACACTAAATTCAAAGTCAAGATCATTCGGTCTAATTACTTTCAAACAATGGCCTCTGATTGTGTTTTATCCTGTTCTGTATGATTTGAGAAGAAAGTGGAACTGATGTGGATACTGTGGCACCATCAACTATTTCAAATCTGCTTTTATCATCTGTATGAATAGAACCACTATTCTTAAGTGTTCTAACATTTTGTGGTGAATCTTGTGCTGAATATTCACAAAAAACAGGCCTTGTGATTCACATTGTAACTGTATTACCACAAGCTTTCTCTCATACTTGTGTGGGGTTATCACTCTTTTAATTCTCTTCTTCCCCAGGATCTTGGCCTTCAACCCCAAAACTCATCTCAATGGTATCCAGAAGCAAAATGAATTGAACTGTCTATCAACTTATTTCTTTGAAAGATTTATTTTATATATTTTATCTCTTTCATGTAAACCAGCCTTGAACTTTTTCTTTCTTATTTAAATGCATAGTATACATTGTTCTATCAAAACTACAATTATGCCTTTAAGATAAAAATCAGCCAATTAATGACAATCCAGATATAGATGTGATGAGCAATTTATTTTTTCCTGTTTAAGTTCACCTGTTTTCCCCCATCTGCTTTCCTTTTTTTCTAGTAAAATTTCTGCAGCCTTAGTGTACATGATGATGTGTACTTTTTTTTTTCCCTTGAAATGAGTGTAAAGAAATAGTCTAAAAAACATATTTAGTTGTAATATCAGGTTGTGTCATCCACACTGGTCCCTCACAAATAGTAGTTTCCATACCATATTCAGCAGTAACACACATGAATGATGCATTTCCTGGCAGACTTGTGTTAAACATGCAGACCTATGTGTGCTTGCTAAGTCATTTTAGTTGTGTCCAACTTTTTGTGACTTTATAGACAGTAGCCTACCAAGCTCCTAAGCCCGTGGGATTCTCCAGGCAAGAATACTGGAGTGAGTTGCCACACCCTTCTCCAGGGGATCTTCCTGACCCAGGGATGGAACCCATTTCTCAATATATCTCCTGCATTAGACAGGCAGGTTCTTTACCAGCGGGACCACCCCAGAAGCAGAGGTGTATATGGGACCAATTCCCTCACTTTCCTAATAGCTCCTTTTGGTATCTTTCACTCCACCTTCAATTTTCACTCCAGTGTTCAACGTCAAATATTGTTCTTTAGTGGTCACCTCTAGTTTTGGAAAATCTTCAGAAATTCTTAAGTAACCAAAAAAAGAGCTGTTTTTTTTTTTTTTTAATTCACAATAACTGCCTCAGAAATTGAAGCCTCTACTAAGGGAAAGTAACTTATAGCTTACAGTTACCCCAAAAAGTGAAAAATGAATCATTCAGTCATGTTTGACTCTTTGCAACCCCATGGACTGTAGCCTCCCAAGCTCTTCTGTCCATGGAATTCTCCAGGCCAGAATAATAGAGTGGGTAGCCATTCCCGTCTCCAGGGTATCTTCCCAGTCTAGAAATCGGATCCATGTCTCTTGAATTGCAGGCAGATTCTTTACCATCTGAGCCACCAAGGAAGCCCAGTCTTTTTCATGTAAGTGTCTAAGTTCAAGTTCAAATCTTACACTGGATGCAAATGCATATGGCTCCTCTTCTTTGGAGAAGGTTCCCTTCCATTTGTTTAACTATGGTTATTCCTGTGGAGTTCAAAGTATGAGTACTGGAATTTCACCAATTACTGAGGAAATGAAAGATGAGTTTGGGAGCTGAGCCAAACTCTTCATAAACAGATCTTCCAGACCTCGCTAAATGAGAGGGTATTCATGCAAAATTATACTAGTAATGGGAACCATCAGTTTATCATCCAATTACCGCCCCTTTTCTCAGTTCCACCAGGCAGGTTTTTATTTATTTATTTGGCTGTGCTGGGTCTTACTTACAGAATGTGGGATCTAGTTCCCAGACCAGGGATTGAGCCCAAGCCCTCTGTACTGGGAGCCTGGAGTCTTAAGCACTGGACCAACAAGGAAGTCTCCCAGGCAGATCCTGAAGTAGTTATATTGGGCTTCTTGTTAGAACATAAAAATTGGCAGTTTATCATCACTTCTGTTTCACAAAAGTATCAGAGTTATGCTCACAAGTACAGTCCTATTTGCAGCTGAATAGTATCCTTCTTTGGTAGCGCCTTCAAAGAATGGAAACTTTGACAACACTGCTGCAACTTGCCTTTCAAAGCAACATACAACACATACATAATATGTACACATAAATCTATCCAGATTCACTCTATTTTTTAATTGCAACTTTTATTATTGATTATGCAATGTTATTTCGCTTAACACAAGGTCAAGAATCTAACCCAACGACTTCAGCTCTACACCAAACTTTAGCTTAAATACCATTGTGAAATCAATCACAGGTACTAATCCATTTGGAAATTTGAGGCCGTGGATAACCTCAATTATGTCATAGTCTCAGATGTTGCTGGTAACAGTCAAAATTTCAGATATTTTCAATGTCCTTTACTTATCGGTTTCAAAAACGTGTTAGTCCTATAACATCTCAATGGTGCATTTAAAACACCATACAAAAGACATCACTCCAATTCTTGGCTTTACACTTCTTTAGACCCTGCTTAGCCTTTGGTAAGACAAGACTGCCTTAATGGGCTTCATCCTTCATCCTCTTGTATATTAAAGAGTGTGGATGCAATTTGGGGGATTTTCAACACACAGAAGAGGAATATAATTTAAATAATTCAATGTTTTCTAATTTCAAGACTCTAGCTCTTTCAGAATTTCAGTTCCTATAAGTGCTTTGCATAAACATTAATCTTTATAGTTTTCTTTTGCTTATTACTTTCCTCCAAATGTAGAAGTTTAACCTTTCTTGAAATACACAGTGCAAGTTTTATTTCTGATATATTCAATCTTGAACAGCTTGTTGCTTCCTAATAGCTACAGTAGTGAAGTAAGAGCTTGGCATCTTAATTTGAAATAATAGAAATGAATTCTACATAATCAAGAAAGAAAAGAATTTACTACAAATATGTAAATGTTTAAACAATTTAAGTCAAGGATATGATGAGGCTACAGTGGACACCGTAATAGTGATAGAGGGATTTCCCTAGAGGTCCAGTGTTTAAGACTCTTTCTTCCAATGCAGGGGTGCAGGTTCAATCCCTGGTTTGGGAGCTAAGATCCTACATGCCTCATGGCCAAAAGACCAAAGCAGAAAACAGAAACAATATTGTAACAAACTCAATAAAGACTTTTTAAATGGTCCAATCCAAAAAAAAAAGCAATAGTAATAGAAAAATATTTTAATGAATTATTTACTCTCTACTTCTTACTTCATTTTGTATCTGTTTTTTCCTTCTTTCTCTCAATTAATCTCTCCAATCCAAAATAGATTTTGAAAAATGATCATGAACATCTTACAAATGTATGTCACTTCATTCAAAAGACCATCTAATCTGAGGCTAAACTCTTACATTCTAGAAGATAAATTCTAAGCAGTGAACCCTAATTGGCACAGCCTCCAGAGGCTGGTCCCTGCACCTGGTGGGTCTAACTCAAAGCTAATTTACATTGTGCTACTTAGGATTCCAAGAGCTATTACTATAGTGTGCACACCTGCAAATGTGGAGACAGTCACAGAAAAGGCAGACAACAAAGAGATCTGGATAGACCACCCACGAGTTAAGTACTACAACTAAGTAGCTTTAATATCTAGGTAGCTTCAATAACTCTATCATTAATTTAGGCTATTTAAAAAAAAAAAACACAGCTCAGATTGTACTTGGCAGATCTTTACTCTACCCTGTTACTCATCTATAGCTTGGTTGCCATAACAGCATGAATTCTTGGTACAATGAGAAGCCTAACAGTTAGACAGATATTTCTCCAGAAATCAGAAATTCCCAGAAAACTCTCATGTATAAGTAAACCATCTTGGTCCCTTTCCTTTAAAATTCAAATAAAATATATAAATTATATATTCCAAAATCCTTTGCAATCCAGATATTTTTCTACCCTTAAGCCATTAATTTTGGATAATATATTTTAGAAAGAAGTCAAATATTAAAAAAAATCTAAAAACAATTGCTCTAATAGGTTAGTATAGGTACAATGAATGATGAAGAATAGAGTTTTAAAAGGAATATGTTCTCCTTGATAAAAAGAATTTACAGATTTAGGTTAAATGGTGGACTCTCAAGCTGGACCATTTAAGTTCAAATCCCAGTCCAACACCTACCAGCTGTGTGTTTTTCAGGAACTGGCAAAATTTGTGTCTCAATTATTTTTAACCAAAAAATTGAGATAACAATGAT
The DNA here is from genome assembly GCA_006410875.1 of Neotragus pygmaeus. NCBI lineage: Eukaryota > Metazoa > Chordata > Mammalia > Artiodactyla > Bovidae > Neotragus > Neotragus pygmaeus. The sequence continues at coordinate 142,276 of SJYV01054838.1, forward strand.
ATTTGTCTTACAGAATTGTGGTAAACACTAATTAGTTAAAAGAGGTAAAGAAATATGAATGATGTCTGGAATATGAGAATGTTCAATAAATGTTAGTAATTGCTTTATGTTTCTGTGACGAGTCACAAATACATGAAACCATCATTGCTTATTTACTTGAGGTTCATTTCCATATGTGTCCTTCTGCCATTTTAAAATAGCCCTTAAAACTAAATATAATTTCTTTGTCTTCCCCTCCTAAGCAAGCTGCTTCCATCAACAACACCAACACTGTGTTTGTCAGTATATTGCAAACATTGAAGTCATATTCTCAGATCTCTCTCTTCCTTTTTCCTTGATCACCATATCATAGAAATTTCCTGATGATCACAGTGATCTTACATAGTACATGACAACTTCAGGTAATCAGGAAATGTCTACTGAATGCACTGAGGAAAAAATAAAAGTATATTCTTCTCATTGAATCATAATGCCAGTTTCCTTATGTATATCTTAACATTAACCCCAAATTAATTGGGCTTCCCTGGTGACTCAGATGGTAAAGAATCTGCCTGCAATGCAGGAGACCAGGATTGATTCCTGGGTCAGGAAGATCCCCTGGAGAAGGGAGTAGTTATCCACTCCAATATTCTTGCTTGGAGAATTTCATGGACAGAGGAATCTGGCAGGCTACAGTACATGGGGTTGCAAAGAGTCATACATGACTGAGCTCACACACACAAATTAATTAGTGACACAGAGAGCAAGTTAGTCCCATTCCCAAACAATATGTACATGCAAAGGCATTTTTCAGAAATTCAATTTCCAGTGGTCATGTATGGATGTGAGAGTTGGACTGTGAAGAAGGCTCAGCACCAAAGAATGGATGCATTTGAACTGTGGTGTTGGA
>SJYV01054838.1:143661-159767 GCA_006410875.1 Neotragus pygmaeus
AAAAAAAAAAAAAAAAAACCACACATGTTAAAGTGTTTCACAAAGGGAGGTCTTTGGAACTTGTTAAAAATGTAGGTTGCTGGGCCCTGTGGAGTTCCTGGGCTGAAGTCCTGGCTGCTTTCTATGAATTAATTCCCTCTGTTGAGACCCTCTGAGATGGTAAGGAGAGTTTTGAAAGAGCGGGCATTGTTCAACTGTGGCCTTCGCTGCAGAAAGCCTGTGTTCTCGGTGAAGTTTTGATTTTTTGAGACTTTCCCTGAAGCTGCTTCATTGTAGAGTTTGACTGGGTCTCAGAAGCCGCCTGTAGGTGAAGGGGGAGGGATGGGGGTAGGGAGTGCAGCTGGGAGAGGGCTCCCCCGCTCCAGGCTGGGGTGGGGTCTGGGTGGCACAAAGACCACCGTTTGCTGCCACCATCTGCTCCTGTCTCAGTACTCGAAACTGTAACAGTCAAGGGGCAGATGACTCCATTGTCAACATGTCCTGCCCGTTACACAGAGATGGGAATCTCAGAATAATTATGATGATTCAGACTGTCTTGGGGTAAACATGTCAGAAACTTCAAGAGGGAGATGTAGAAGCTTGGAGAGGGCCTGCATCCCACCTTGGTTCCCAGTCTCCCTATACGGGAAAGCCTGACACAGATTCTCAACCTTCACTAAGCATTAACATCACCTGGGTGTGTTTAACTTTGGGAACCCAGACTCCACCCCAGAGTGTATGCATGGATTCAGAACCCTTGGATTCAGAGGACTATTGTAATTAAATCAGAATCCCTGGGAGTGGGGCCTCAAACATCAGTATTAATTTCTGTTTTCATGGTTTTAATTTCTTTTTCAGCTACACTGGGTCTTTGTTGTGGCATGCAGGCTCCCCTAGTTGCAGCGCACAGGCTTAGTTGCCCTGAGGCTTGTGGGATCTTAGTTCCCCAACCAGGGATAGAACCTGAGCCCCTTGCGTTCAAAGGCGAATTCTTAACCACTGGACCGCCAGGGAAGCACCTCCCTTAATTTCTCGTTTACAGGCTCTCCAGGTAACCTCTGAGTACTCTATGTGAAGATTGACACAGGAGAATTGTAGAACAGCTCACTTTGTGCCGTTCTGAGAAATTTCCATAATGCCTGTTACTGGGGACTGTAGGCTTGAAACCTACCGCCTGTATGTTTCTAGGGGGCTTTCCTGTCTGCTTAGTCCCATATTCTTGCACTGTGTTCACATTCTTCCACTGTGTCCCATATTCTTGCAGTGTACTCTGAGATAAAATGACCTCAGACAGCAGACACACACACACACAGACACACACACACACANCAAAGAGTCGGACACAACTGAGCGACTGAACTGAACTGAAACAAGAGTTAAAGGAAGGGGAACAAAAGAGTGATAACTTCTCTATCCACCATTTGCTCTGGGAAATGCTAGTTTTCCACACAGCTGACAAAGGAGTGGTCACTCTACAGGGTTTAGTTGTGATTAATTTATAGAGTCTCATGAATAACAGATGGATGGGACAGTGAGAGTTCTGTAATGAAGGTATTCCGGTGACCAGCAGTCATGCAGAGTCACGAGCACTCACAGGAACTGAGTGCCACAAGGGAAGACTGCCAGGAAAGAAAGGACATTTCTTTTCTTTACCATTTTATTAAGTAACTATAAACCTTCACATGAGTTTGGGTAAACTCCAAGAGTTGGTGATGGACATGGAGGCCTGGCATGCTGCAGTCCACGGGGTCACAAAGTGTTGGGCACGACTGAGCGATTGAACTGAACTGATAAACCTCCACTGTTTCTCATAACATTTTTGTAGACTATTTTAAAAAGAGAGCTCATCACTTTTGTTAACTAAAAGCTGAGAAACAAAGACCTGATTAAAATAAAGAGGCATTTATTTGAGATTTGTTAGGACTGCAGCCCAGGAGACTGAATAAAAAAGCTCTCAAATTGTGTTCTGCTGGACCACAAAATGAAGCTTTTATAAAAGCAGAAACCACAAGGTTGAGTTANCAAAGACCTGATTAAAATAAAGAGGCATTTATTTGAGATTTGTTAGGACTGCAGCCCAGGAGACTGAATAAAAAAGCTCTCAAATTGTGTTCTGCTGGACCACAAAATGAAGCTTTTATAAAAGCAGAAACCACAAGGTTGAGTTAGTTCCATGAATTGTATCAGGGATTATAATTGGAGCTGGCAAGAAAGGTGTTTGTTTAGTAAGGATTGGTTGAGGTCCAAAATGGTTGAATAGTTACAAATCTATCAACCTTGAGACACGGGTTGCAGCTAGCAGATGTGAAAATGGCTGGAATCCTTGGGTTATGTGTAGTTCACAGGAAGTTCAAGTTCTCAGTGGTGCTTGAACTTGCCTAAGAACAGGTCCTTATTGGCCACTCAACTCCATTTTTATATGTCTGAACTGTAATTACTTCATTATAATTTCATCAAAAGATATATCATATACAGTTATATGTTTAGTAAATATGTATGTAAACAGGGAAAATGCAATTAGTTAGACTGGAACTTTGTGTCTATTATTCTGACATTACTCAATATCTATTTAATTACAATGAGCTTAAATATCACAAAAATTAAATAACTGACTTACATAATTTTATAAGTGGTTCTAGCATGATCAAAAGCATTGTAGGGATAAGAAAGAAAGACATACTCACTTTCATGAAGTCTTTCTAGGAGCAGTGAGTGGATGGAGGAGAAGATTACAACTGCAGGACTTTGCTTTTATTACAGAAAACTAAAGACTAATTATTCTGTGTTCTACACATATAAATGGTACTATTTCTTTTTAAGGAATGATTCAGTTATTTTAATAGTCAAGTTAACAGGTCTATAAATGGTCCTAGACTGAATGTATTTGTAATTCTTAAGCTAAAAGATATTTCTCTTGGAGAAAATTAAGGAAAAATTGGAAAGATTTTTTTTTTTACATTTTAAATAAATTATATTTAAAATGTTAATGAGGAGCATTTTTGTGTCATGTACAAAACTTTAAATGTGACCTTATACACTTTATGTGTACATAAACCTAAACTCAATGATGGTAGCCTGTAGCAATTTATAATACCAACAAAGACACATAAGCAAGCTTAATCTTTTAGCTGATTATATAATATATGGTACTTACTACAGGGTAGTTATCTGAACTATAGCTATTACATTCTAAGGAAGAAAAATTATGTGAAATGGGTTCAAATAAACAAGAAATTAGACATGATTTTAAAATATAGTTCTGTGGCAAAAATGAAATATTTTGAGAAACTTATCAAGTATCATACTAACTTTTTAAAGCATTTGCTACTTTAAAAAAGAAAGATAGTCACACAAAGAAATAGACTGAGAAAACTCCTAACTTATCTGTATTTCCAAAAGGGATTTCTTTCTTTAAAGAAAACAAAGAACCAAACAAATACAGTCTTCTTCAGATGCTTCAAATTTGAATCTCTTCACAACTTCAATAATATAAGTTTTGGAATGAGACCACACATTTAATTTCCTTCTGAAATGCACTGTGTAGGAGTTAATGTGCCCTAGAAAAGCAATCATCAACTTTTTTCCTCTTTCTGTTTATGTACTATAGACAATGTAGAGAAAGTATAAAAACTGAGATGCATTTCCCATTCTCTAAAACTGAAATCAACATGTTAGATTCTTACTCCAACAAAAGAGTTGCCAACATCTTTATAAAGTTGAAAAGTTCAAAGTATTCATATGAATGCTGAAAATAATTTAATTAAGCTTATCCCACAGTGAACAGACACAATAAGTCCAAAAAATAATTCCGTTTGTCTTAGACATAGATTGCCCCATTATCCAGCTAAGTAAAAGTACAATATATTCTCATGGCATTCTTATTTTTGTATATATGCAATTGTGAAAAAAAGGTAAACTGTGACATGGATGCCAGTAAAACAATGGATTTATCAAAAAGTTTAACAAGAGAGTTGTAATTGAAATAGCATGTATTTGGCCTTTTATGTCAATTTTATAATTCTCTTTTCTGAAACTAATACTTGGAGATAAAAAGCCAGTTTCAATTTAATATCAGTATATAACCAATACATCTAACATACTTTGTAATAAGAAATAGCTGAGAAAAACAATAAGCCTTACTTATTATGAAAAGAACAGTTTAATAATAAGAAATCTGTTGACCATGTAAGTATCTAGTTTCCTAGAAAATGGAAAAAGAAAGATGATTTGGTAATAATCAAATATATCATGAAATAGATATACTATTTTTGATACACTATTTTAAAATAATTTGACATTTAATTTTGTATCAAAATGTACACAATATGACTTATAATGGTGGTTTACAAACAAATTACTAGCCATTTTCAATACAGCTTTGTTTAAATTAAATTTTAAAAAGAAACTATAAGCTTCAGTAGCAAGAAAATTTAGAACATGAACATGTACTCCTGAGTTCAAAGTTTTAAATTAAGATCAAACTTGTTGAATAGATAAAAAAGATAAGCAAATTTTTATATACCAATTATCATTATATGTGTATCTAACTTTCTATTTCTTGTCATCATAAAGTAGAGTTTTGTATTTCTGTTTGCTAAGTCTATTCCTCTGATATTGAAAGACACCTGTTAATAATTTAAAAATCCATTGACTCATAACTTTGAGATAATTGTTGCTTAATAAGAATGTTTTATCGAATACGTGTGGTATAAACGTTGTAATTTCGCTATGTTTTTCATGGACGATGGAGTTCATTACTGACCTCAGAATGACTGACTGCTGCGTGTAATATAGAATAATAGTCATGGATTACAGCACCTACTGTGTGCCAGGTACTCTTTCATGCTATCATGACACAGTAGATGTGTGTGAGTGTTAGTCACATCAGTCGTGTCTAACTCTCTGTGGCCCCATGGACTGGGGCCCACCAGGCTCCTTTGTCCATGGAATTCTCCAGGCAAAAATTCTGGACTGGGTTGCCCTTCCCTTCTTCAGGGGATCTTCCTGACCTAGGGATAGAACACATGTCTCCTGCATTGTAGGCAGATTCTTAGCTATCTGAGCCACCAGGGAAGCCCGCCACAGTAGTCACAAAATATATAAGCATGGAACTGACGTTCAAGTGCTTCCCTCATAGCTCAGTTGGTAAAGAATCCTCCTGCAATGCAGGTGGCATCCGTCTGACTCCCGGGTCAGGAAGATCCCCTGGAGATGGGATAGGCTACCCACTCCAGTATACTGGGGCTTACCTTCTGGCTCAGCTGGTAAAGAATCTGCCTACAATTATCTTTTCAAGTAATACAAGCAAAAGCTAAACAAGCATATAACATACCAATGGTGAAAATGCTATAAGAAAAAAATAAATCAGTACAAGGTGGAGAAAAATAGAGGGAAAGGACCTAATCAAAGAAGACATCTCAGAAGAAGCAACATTTTATCAGAGACCTGTGTCAGGCAGAGGAGGGCATTGCAAGCAGAGATAGAGCAAAATGCCAAGAAATGTNACAAGGTGGAGAAAAATAGAGGGAAAGGACCTAATCAAAGAAGACATCTCAGAAGAAGCAACATTTTATCAGAGACCTGTGTCAGGCAGAGGAGGGCATTGCAAGCAGAGATAGAGCAAAATGCCAAGAAATGTGCTTGATATGTACAGAGAATAGCATGGAGGAAAGAGAGAGTTTGAACCAGTGAGAGCTGTTAATGTTTTGGACTTTGATGGTAATAGTGGAAGGGGGGATGATCCCCAGATTATAGAAGACTATAGCTCCACAGAGAAAATTCAGCATTTAAAAATCACACAGAACAACTCGATGCCAACTCTCCCACGAGAGTTTACAATTATGTCTACATATAGAAATTGACGTGGGCCAAATTATAAGAAACACTTTCAAAATTGTACCATTTTAAGTATTTAGGATTTCGTAAAGGAAAATGTGTGTAAAGTCAATCTCCACTTCTCTGCTTTTTTTAAAGCTTATGCACATGGCTCAGTCAGTTGATTTATCCAATGCAAGCTTCTGTCGTTAAATCTGGAAGTGTGTATTCAAACGCCTACTACATATCTTATGCACTTAGCATTGATTTACTCCACAAGTCGACTTCTTCCTTGGAATTTTATCTCTCTGACACTGGTAGTACCCTTCACCTAGTTGATCATGTCTCAGACTTGGATAATGGAAACATTGTTGACTTGTGTATTTCTCACATACTCAACAAGTCACTTAATAGTTATCAGTACATCAGCATATAATCATAATTACCTGTGACAATTCTAACTAATTCTCACCACATCCACTGCCATCCTTCTGTGAATCCAAGTCAAGATCTGGTTTCACCTCCACTGCAGCAAGAGCTCCCATATTGAATTCTCTCCTTCTACATCATCCCCACAACCCCAACACCACCACCCCACTCAACACCTAATAACCTGCTATCCAAGTTATATCATTTTGTCCCCTGCTTCAAATCTTTATGGCTTCTCTTCTCCCTGGGGATTTGGAAGCCACCAGTCATGGCTTTGAAGACCCCACATGACCCTGCCCATCACTGCCCACCTCTCTGACTGCAAATGCTACTGTTCTCATCCTGCCTCAACAGCACCAGCCTCCCCTCTATTCCTTTGCAGTGGTCAGCAAGCTCATGGACTGGGGAGGAACCTTCTTCCTGCAGATGTTACAGCACTTGCAATCTCCCCACATTCAGGCCTCTGCTGTCCATAGGAGAGGCCTTCCCTGATAATCCTTTCTATAATGGCACTCTTGTTACCTCCTTGTGCTTCATCCAAATGAATTTTCCCCTGTCTTTTGGCATGGGTTTGTCACTGTCTGCTATCACATTGCTTTATTTATCTATTTGCTTATTGCTGCATTGCTCTCTGCCCCTGCAATTAAACAGAAACTCCAGCAGGACAAGGACATCGTCTTGTCTCCTGATGATTACTGAAATGTGGTGACTTAGGAAGCATTATGGGTTGAATTGTGTTCTCTAAAAATTCATACGATGAAATTCTAACCCCTGCACCTCAGGATGTGATCTTGTTTGGAAGTAGGGTCATTGAGACGTAATTAGGATGAGGGCATTGTGGAGTACAGGGGACTCCCATCTAATGAGACTAGTGTCTTTATACATGTGTGCATATTCAGTTGCTCAGTTGTGTCTGACTCTTTGTGACCACATNCAGGATGTGATCTTGTTTGGAAGTAGGGTCATTGAGACGTAATTAGGATGAGGGCATTGTGGAGTACAGGGGACTCCCATCTAATGAGACTAGTGTCTTTATACATGTGTGCATATTCAGTTGCTCAGTTGTGTCTGACTCTTTGTGACCACATGGACTGTAGCCCACTAGGCTCCTCTCTCCATACAATTTTCCAGGCAGGAGTACTGGAGTGGGTTGCCATTTCCTACTCCAGGGAATCTTCCCAAGCTAGCGATCGAACCTGCATCTCGTGTGTCCCCTGCATTGGCAGGTGGATTCTTTACCACTGAGCCATCTGGGAAGTCCAATGTACTTATAAAGAAGAGAAATTTGGACACAGATGCATATACAAGGGAGAATGCTATGTACAGATGAAGGCAGAGATTAGAATGATATTTCTACAAGCCTGCTGCTGCTGCTAAGTCGCTTCAGTCGTGTCCAACTCTGTGCGACCCCATAGACAGCAGCCTACCAGGCTCTGCCATCCCTGGGATTCTCCAGGCAAGAACACTGGAGTGGGTTGCCATTTCCTTCTCCAATGCATTAAAGTGAAAAGCGAAACTGAAGTTACTCAGTCGTGTCCGACTCTTCGCGACCCCATGGACTGCAGCCTACCAGCCTCCTCCGTCCATGGGGTTTTCCAGGCAAGAGTACTGGAGTGGGGTGCCATTGCCTTTTACAAGCCTAGAAATGCAAAATATCGCATGCAAATCATCAGAAGCTACAAAGAGACATGGCACAGTTTCTTCCTTAAAGCCCTTAAAAGAAATTCTGTGGACACCTTGGAGTTTCTAGCCACCAGACTTAAAATTTCTGCTGCCTAAGCAACTCTTTGTGCTACTTTGTTATAGCAGCAAACTAATACCTAATGCTTCAATACATAATAGTGATCTCAGTTTTCAGTTTAAAGTCATCATGATCACTTTTCCACTGGCACTCCATGGGCATATTATATAGGAAGCTAATGACAAGTGGAAGAAAATGTTAAACACACCTAATAAAATACAAGACATTCCAATCTGGAGTGTTCCAATGCCTAAAATTTTTCAGAGGAAACTCATAAATCATTTTGTTTGTGTCCTTTAAAACAAGTTGTGTTAACCCTCAGGAATACTATGCAGGAGGGGGACTGTTCCCTTCACATTGAAAAATATAGTTTTAATAGGAAAAATGGGAAATATGTTTGCCTTCAAGCAGGAGGAAGATTGCATACTGGTGCTTTTATAGAGCAGTAGGATATTCTCAATTATATATCTTCAATTCCCTACAGTCAAAGGGAGAGATAAATAAGACCAATACATTGTTTGAATGCTAGGAGCAATGTAAGACAATTGCTCTTTAGTTACAAATTTTGTATAATATAAAAAAGGAAATTATCATTTCAAGCATAAAAGAAATTCATAACCATTTTGGAAAGTCCACAAAAGAATAATATACTAATTTGTAAGGTATACTAATATAATTTCATTGCTCATAGAAAATGTGATAATAATTGGATAAACATAATATGTAATGGCTTTATATCTGTATATGATATATCTTGTAATGTATTTTTTAAATGTATACAATTTCTTTAAAAATATGTCTGCATTCACATTTGGCAATTATTTAAATTTTCCATAATGTGGATAAAATTTATTTTAATATCAGGGTACTAAAATAAAACATNCCCTTTTCTTAAAGCATTTACTCCAGAAAACCTTTGATTAGAAATTCTTGCTCGGCCTCTTTGAGATGAAAACTCTCTCAACCTCTTGCTGGTTTTATAATCTACTGAACTAAAACAAATAGATTACCAGTTACTTCTCCAGCAAAGATGGTTTTACTTGAGATCAGAAAAAAATTGCAATTTGGAGTCTGCAGCCATAGTGCTGTTCACTCCCTAAGTTGTGTCCAACTCTTTGCAACCATGGTAAGCCCATGCAAGTTCCCACAAGCAAAGGAAGGAGAACTCAGTTATAGAGCAAAAAAGAAAGTTGGGAAAAATGTAGAAAACAGTCATGACAATTCATTGGCTGAGTCTTCTTTCAGAAAAGAAGAGAAGCCTGTCTTTTTCCTGTTGAGCTCTACTTTGCTATCAGGGATTGAGAACTCCCCAGTGAGATCTCCCAAATCTATTTCATTGAGATCTCAGCTTATTACTTTTTTTTTTTTTTTAAACAAAACTGAGTATGTGTTTCTCAAAGACCTGGGGGACATCCATTTGAAATGTAGTCATCAGAGGAAACAACTCCCTTCTCTCCTAGTTATTGTGGTAAGTCAGGAACCTAACTTCCATAAGCAACACTTAACAAACACAGAATATCTCATCATACCTTCCCACCACTTACTAGGGTCTCCCTGTGCTTTGCTACCAGCTTATTTCAATGCTTTCAAACTCTCTCGTCTTTTGATTCATGGGAGCTGGGTTCAATCTCTCTCCCCTTTTGTAGTTGTTTTGGATAAAGCCTTTCTTGCTTATTTTATTTTCAGGTACATTTACTCTTTGACATTATTCAAGATTTCCTTTGAGTCTCATTTTATAGAGCCATGATTTTATATCATTTTAAGATTCTAACACACAATGTTATATAATGAATCTGATAAATGAATAATGACTTATTTTAAAATTGAATTTTGAGGGTCTAGAACATGCAAACTTAATTTTTGTGTTTTTAGAAATATTTTAGTGGAAATTATAGAAAAGTAAGCTCCAAGATATTTCAGGGTCCTTCACAATTCACAAACAACATCATCTATTTTTTCCTAACAAAAATGTCTTAGCATCACATCCCCAGGACTCATTTATCTCATAACTGGAAGTTTGCCCCTTTTGACTTCACCCAATTCCCCCCACCCCTGCCTCTGGTAATCACAAATCGGATATATTTTTCTATAAATCTCTTTGTCTTTGAAGTATAATTTACCTGTTACACTATGCTAGTTCCTGTTACACAACATGTGCTGTGCCGTGCTTAATTTTTCAGTCATGTCTGACTCTGAGCAACACCATGGACTATAGCCTGCTAGGCTCCTCTGTCCATGGAGATGCTCCAGGCAAGAATACTGGAATGGGTTGCCATGCCCTCCTCCACGGGATCTTCCCAACCCAGGAATGGAACCCAGATCTCCCACATTGAAGGTGGATTTTTTACCAACTGAGCCACCAGGGAAGCTCAAGAAGTTATGGAGTGGATAGTCCATCCTTTCTTCAGAGGATCTTCCCAACCCCAGGAATTGAACTAGGGTCTCCTGCATTGCAGGCAGATTTTTTATCAGCTGAAATACAAGGGACACCCGTTATACAACATAGTGATTCAGTATTTCTATACATTTCAAAATGATCACCACACTGTCTCATCATCATCTGTCACCATACAAAGATATTGCATAATTGCTACCTTCTGCACACTGTACATTTTGCCTCCATCATCATTATTGACTAAGGGCTATCTTTATTTATTTATTGTTTGACTTTTTATTATTTATTTATTTTACTTGACAATATTGTATTGGTTTTGCCATACACTGCCATGAATCTGCCATGGGTGTACATGTGTTCTCCATCCTGAATACCCCTCCCACCTTCCTCCCCACCCCATCCCTCTGGGTCATCCCAGTGCACCAGCCTTGAGCACCCTGTATCATGGATCAAACCTGGACTGGCAATTAATTTAACGTATGATAATTTACATGTTTCAGTGTCATTCGCCCATATCATCCTGCCCTCACCCTCTCCCACAGAGTCCAAAAGACTATTCTATACATCTGTGTCTCTTTTATTGTCTCACATACTGAGTTATTGTTACCATCTCTCTAAATTCCATATATATGCGTTAATATACTGTACTGGTGTTTTCCTTTCTGGCTTACTTCACTCTGTATAATAGGCTCCAGTTTCATCCACCTCATTAGAACTGATTCAAACATATTCTTTTTAATGGCTGAGTAATATTCCATTGTGTATATGTACCACAGCTTTCTTATCCATTCGTCTCCTGATGGATATTTTGTCTAACCCATTTTCTTCATTTGTAGGGGGGTAATCATAATACTTATGTTGCCATATCATTTGAGGATTAAATTATATAAGTAAAAATAGTAGAATACCAATTATATATTAGACATGTCAATGTGATGCTACCCTTTCTTGAACTATTAGAAACAATTCAAGACACATAGCAAGTGCCCCTTGAAAACTGTTATTGCTACTGAAGTAATTATTTTTCTGTTTTTAGAGAGATGATATTAGGTTGAAACTTAATTAAGTAGAAAAATTTGGGGAAAAATAGTAATTACTTTATAGCAATGCCATGGAAAGAAATCTAGTAAATACCATTTCATCAACATAAATAAAATTAATTTAATAATAAACTTTTAGGGAAAATAAACAGTGAAACAAACAATAGCTGCTTGAGGTACAAATATTTGTTTCCATAATAATCTGTTCTTAAATGAGTGCTTCCTTAAGAACTTCCATAATTATGCAACATTCCTTTGTATGTGAAAGTGTTATTTGCTTAGTCATGTCTGACTCTTTGTGACCCCATGGACCATAGACTACCAGGCTTCTCTGTCCTTGGAGTTCTCCAGGCAAGAATACTGGAGTGGGTTGCCATTCCCTTCTCCAGGGGATCTTTCCAACCCAGGGATCAAACTCAGGTCTCATACATTAGAGGCAGATTCCTTACTGTCTGAGCCTCCAGGGAAAATCTCACAATATTACTACAGACATATTAAACTCTTTCCAAGGTGATCCCAATATTAACAACTGCTGAGATAAATTTGTGGCTGAATTTATTTTGAAGTAACTGGTACTTTAGCAATATGATTTCAAGGAAGAAAGTGAATTATTTAGAGCTTATAGACTTCCTCAGATGCTCATGGTTGTTAGAAATAGAAACGATGCTATTAAGTCAAATTAATATGAGCAAATAATAGAAATGTGCTTCTCTGGGGATTAAAGAAATTGCTTTATATTTCTAAGATACTATCATAGATACTCTGCTTCAATTTACATTTATTTAATTATTTTCTTGTATAATTTGTGTCTAATCAGATAATAGTTGCATACAAAGAAACTCACAAGGAAAATAAATCATCTTGCTTCCCAAAATGAGTTTTCTTTATGAAAGAAAGCACATAAAACCTGCAAATTTTAGTACTGGAAGGAAAATTTCCTGGTGTATACACAGCAACACTCACGGGTGTGGGGGTATTGTATTTTATAATTATTCTTGGACTTTGGTAAACTTCCACTGTGGAGTCTCAAATATGAAAAAGGTTCAGATTTTTAAATCCTTGGTCCAGCTGTGCCAATGAGTAGTGTCAAAATATTTCAAACAAAATTGGAATGAAAGTAGAATACAAAGAATGTAAGTAGCCTGGATTATAAAGAAAGAGGTTCTGACTTAGCCAGGGAAAAATGGTTTCCAAGGATTTTATTTTCTTGGGTTCCAAAATCACTGCAGACAGTGACTGCAGCTATGAAATTAAAAGACACTTGCTCCTTGGAAGGAGGGCTATGACAAACCTAGACATGTATTAAAAAGGAGAGACATCACTTTTCCTACTAAGGTCCATTACCGGGGTCCAGCCCCAGTTGGATCCAGGGTATCCGAAGCGTGGACGGCGAGGCAAGGGAGATATATAGATTTAGAGAGAGATAAGGAAAGAATTTGCAGTTAAAACAATAAAGGAGAGAACGAAAAGACGACACAGGGGAACCAGGCTTTCATGGAACTGGTCTTGGTCCTGGTCTGTCTCTTTATTTTTCAGGGAAGCTTTTATACTTTAAGTTGTACATAGAGATAAATGTAAGAAGCAGAATCATGCAGGGTCAGCTGCTCTGACCCTTATCTAAAGACAGAGTGCTCTTTGCATATCTTTGTTCTTAGGGTCTTACATTTGTTTACAACATCTTCTGGTCTGGAGACTGATTAACATTTTATGGCCCCATCTTTCTTTCTATTGATAAAGGTTAGTCAATCAGAAAACTTGTTTTCCCTTAAGATCTACCTAGTCTTAAGATAGTGATAAAGTTACATTCTTACATAGCAAGGATACAATGGTTTATAACAAAGAAAGGGGAGTACAGTGATTTATAACAAAGAGAAAATTCATTAACTCAAAAGTCTAGTATTGCTAACATCAAAACTACTATATTTCTTTTTCTACATTTCAATTACATTGATTAACATACTCTCAGGTGCCTGAGGATATGGAGGCCTGGCAGCAATGAAACCCTTCACCAAGATGATTTTTATTTTTAGAAAAGCCCTATGCTAACTAAGACTTTCAAAATACTCCAAACTCTCTGTGCTGTTTATGGTTGAGAGGTTATAAACAATCATGTGCATAGTAGCAGGAGTGTGGATAACCCTGTCACACAAGCTAGTCTTCCAGCAGAGAGGTTTGAGCTGAGACACTCCTTTTATATGCAGGAGACTATTAACTGGAGCTCTAAGTTAATTTTCCAGAGAAAGGTGGTCAGGGATAGCCCCTGCTAATGTTAGAAGAGTGTAGTGTAACAGATAGATTTTGGTTTTGGGGGTAGATGCTTGAGCAGATCTAGGGGACCTCTTGAGTCTTGATCTGCCCACATGACATTGTCATGGATGGGGTTGGGAAGTCCCTCGAGACCTTACCCACCTTTGCCCATCAGGGCTCTTCCTCCTGACCTTTGCCACGGGTGGGATCTCCCGTGCTGGTTCCCAGCAGTCCATAAAGTCAAAGCTATGGTTTTTCCAGTAGTCATATATGGATGTGAGAGTTGGGCCATAAAGAAAGCTGAGCACTGAGGAACTGTTGCTTTTGAACTATGGTGCTGGAGAAGATCCTTGGTAGTCCCTTGCTCAGCAAGAAGATCAAACTAGTCCATTATAAAAGAAATCAACCCTGAGTATTCATTAGAAGTACTGATGCTAAAGCTGAAGCTCCAATACTTTGGCCACCTGATGCAAAGAGCTGACTCAATGGGAAAGACCCTGATGCTAGGAAAGATTGAGGAGAAGTGGGTAACAGAGGATGAGATGGTTGGATAGCATCACTGGCTCAGTGGACATGAATTTGAGCCAACTCCGGAAGATAGTAAAGAGCAGGGAAGACTGGCATGCTGTTGTCCATGGTGATGCAATGAGTCAGAGAGGACTTAGTGACTGAACAACAACTCAGTGCTTATTGCTATCATTACATCTGGTTATACTGGGCTTGAAAAAATATATTATTGTTAAAATTAACTTCCCTTATTTCTCTCTATTTTTTTAAGTGTGGTCACAAAGAAAATTAAATTTACAAATATGATATCATTGGACATTGTTGCCTTAGATGTTATTGGTCTACACCACAGATAGCCCTTAGGATCTTGCCACTTCCATAGAGAACTGATCTTAGGTCTACTCTGTTCTCAGATTTCAACATCTTTCTGCACATTCTACTGTGTATTCCTGGAAGATTCAGAGTTTGGGCACTGGATTGTGGTTGATGTTACTTGCTAAGTAGTGTCCTACTCTTTGTGACCCCATGGACTGTAGCCAAACAGGCTCCTCTGTCCATAAGATTCTCAAGGTGAGAATACTGGAGAGGGTTGTAATTCCTCCTCCAGGGGATCTACCAGACCTAGGGATCAAACTCACATCTCCAGTGTCTCCTGAATTGGCAAGCAGATCCTTTATCACTGAGCCATCCAGGAAGCCCTGGGGATTGGTAAAAATATATCAGCAAAATTCAGCATCTCTTTACAATCTGTTCATGATTTGGTGAAGTTTGGTGGGAATTGTGAGAAGTTTCTAAGTTATTCTTTGTGTGTTCTCTCAGATATTTTGCACCAGATTTCTTTCTGTGGCCAAAATAACCTATACTTTTATGAACAAATAAATAGCACGTTTCTTCTACATTTTGCTTTATGTTCTTTATCCTAGACTGAAAATAATCATACTGAATGAATGGGAGAGGGTTTAGGGGACAGAGAAATAATATACCAAGAAAATAAAATAGTTAATATTTAAAAACCAGTAAGTACATTGACAAATAAAATAGATACATAGTTAGAGAATGAAACTAGAATGTTCATACTAAAACACCATGCAGGTAAAGCAGTGATAACACAATGAAAACCTACAAAACACTGGAGATATTTACATGCATGTTCTTTTTTCTCAAATCTGAGTCATGGCACCATGGATGTTGGGGGAGTTTGTGATTTCCTCAGTTCTGTCTCATCACAACAAAAATTTGAAGTGATGGACTAGTGTTACAACCCTCACATGGACCAGTGTTACAGCTCTGTGTTACAGAGAGCTCTGTGTTACTTTAGAAAGTAAAGGAAAATACATCCTTGAGGTGTGAGGGCATGCCAACCCAAAAGAAGTGAAAAAAAGAGAAGCCCCAGACCAATTTTGGCTCCTCTTTTTATATGTTTTTCTTCCTCCCTGGGCCTGCCCTATGTAAACTGGGCTAGCCAGGAATGTTGTTTGTTCTACCTGAGGTCCTCACTCTGGTCCTCGGTCCTTCATTTGTTCTATTTTTGTGGGCTCTTCCCTTCCTTGTCTTTTAGCCACTGCCATTCTGGACTCCTTTTTCCTATTCTAACTACCTAAAAATTTCATATACCTTGGTCAGCAATTAATTCCCTGTCATTTAATCATATGTTGTTGACAACTTTTTAAGGTCAATATTAATAGATCCAGTTAATTCTTTTTAGCTACTATTTTTATACTGTTATTTATAAGTACCTGGCATGTTTGCTTTTGGGAGGCATTGTTTCCATTTAATCAATGTAAAAATTTATTGTTCAATCAACGAATAAATTTATTGTACAAATAGTATGGCACATATGTTTAAATGGACAGAAACATTTTAATAGATTACACCAAACAATGTGAATTTTGTATATAATGGGATTGGAAAATAAACTACAAACATCTCCATTCTTGAATTGGGCTACATTCCC
>SJYV01054838.1:161291-183325 GCA_006410875.1 Neotragus pygmaeus
GAGACAGATTTTTATACTGTTATTTATAAGTACCTGGCATGTTTGCTTTTGGGAGGCATTGTTTCCATTTAATCAATGTAAAAATTTATTGTTCAATCAACGAATAAATTTATTGTACAAATAGTATGGCACATATGTTTAAATGGACAGAAACATTTTAATAGATTACACCAAACAATGTGAATTTTGTATATAATGGGATTGGAAAATAAACTACAAACATCTCCATTCTTGAATTGGGCTACATTCCCGTTATCCCACTGCTCCAGACATTTTGTCTGGAACAGGTTACAAAATGTGTGTTATCTACTTGGAGAATTCCTTCAATGACTGTCACTCTGCAAATCTCAGCCAACAATAAGTCCCAGAAATTTGTCCAACACAATTGAAACCAGAATTGACAATCCCTATCAGATGGTACATGTCAGATCACAGTTAGGACTCAAATGGGTTTGAATTGGGCAGCTGGATCATGGGAGGTATTGGCCAGCTATCTAGGTATGTTTATCCTGGTCACTTCATTAGCCATGCCTGCCCCTTACTTTTTGGATAATATTTATTGGGTTATGATGGAGTTTCACTATGTTTCTAGAAGACATTTGTAAACATGAAATTTTAGAGGGAAAATGGTGCACATTATTAAACTTTATGTGTGTGTTCAGTCTCATTTGACTCTGAGACCCTTTGGATTGTAGCCCACCAGGTTCATTTGTCCATGGGGTTTCCTAGGTGAGAATCTTGGAGTGGGCTGTCCTTTTTCCCTCCAGGGGATCTCCCCAACCCAGGGATCAAGTCCACATCTCCTGTGTCTCTTGCATTGCAGATGGATTCTTTATCTGCTGAGCCGTTGGGGAAGCCTGCTAAACTAAATAGATGAAAAACTATTCTCTAAATATGTCTATAAACATTATTTTGCTCACAAAAATTTCTTTTTCCTCCTCCTCTGCACTTAGTTATATCAGCTGTCTTTACATGGACCAGGCCATGTTGCTGAGCTCTGGGGAAAAAATGTGTACAAAAGGAATATGCATCACTTTTGCAGGGGACCCTCTATTATATATCCAATCTGTGAAGATTTAGTCATGAGAAGAATGGAGTTACAAGGTGGAAAGATTTTGGGACTAGAACAACTATAGGGAAGGCCACCTACTGAATAAAAATTAAGCTTTATTAAACTACAGAGGTTTTGAAATTGTTAGTCTTCTGAAGAAAGAAAATGGATTTTCCACAACATTTCTTTGGCCTTCCCTACATTCTGTGAAGATGATCAAGCTAGAAATTTACCTTGGATAGACAGTATCTGATCATTTTAGCTCTATAGCAGAAATGTCCCCTAATAAGACATATGAAGATTTTAGTTATATATCTGGAAAGAGAGAGAAATGGAGGAAAAAGCCCTTCATTTTTTGAATGTTTTTAACCTGCCTATTTTTTCTGTATATAATTGACAAGATTGTAAAATATCTATGAAAAAGCAGTTTTGGCATGCTGATCAGATTTTTTAAATATTTCAATTGAAATATCTCTTTTTGCTATTATATTTAAGTGTACTTTTATACATTATTTAATTTTTTCTAGCAGATTATTTTTATTAATGTGTAAGATTTAATCTTTCATTCTTTCATTCAACTAAAATGTATGAGGCATGAAATGTGTCCCCAAAACTTTACTAGCTGCTGGAGACATTTTCCTAGGAAGAAAATAAAAGCAGATAACATAATTAGAACATAATGGCTGGAGCACATATTACCAAAAGAGCAATCAAGTCAGAATATTTTAAGGATTTGGCATTTAAATCTGAGACTTCAAGACCTGAGGCAAAGACTTTACCAAGGTCTAAAGATGGAGTCTTTTGGAAAGAGTAGACTGTAACCAAAAAAGTTGTAATACAAATCTAGAAGCTTAGGAATTAGAAACTGGCCTAATTAGAAACTTGTAAATAAAGAAGAGACTAACAGGGGTTACCATCAGAAAATTAGGAAAAGAAAAATCATGTGGGAATATAAAAATCAAAGAAGGAATTTGAAATTTATTATCACTTCCCTTTCTTNTAATACAAGATGCTTTCCTACAAAAGCTGCCATAAACATCTTTAGCATTTAAAGACATGTTCAATTTTATGTCTGTTCTTAATATTTTTTATCTTGTTTTCATTCAGTTGCTAAGTCATGTTGGACTCTGTGACCCCATGAGCTGCAGCAAACCAGGCTTTTCTGTCCATCACTATCTCCCTGAGTTTGTTCAAACTCATGTCCGTTGAGTCAGTGATGCCATCCAACTATCTCATCCTCTTTTGCCCCCTTCTCCTCTTGCCCTCAATTTTTCCCATCATCAAGGTCTTTCCCAGTGAGTCAGCTCTTCGTGTCAGGTGGCCAAAGTACTGGAGCTTCAGCTTCAGCATCAGTCCTTTCAATGAGTATTTAGGGTTGATTTTCTTTAGGATTGACTGATTTGATCTCCTTGCAAGCCCAAGGGACTCTCAAAAGTCTTCTCCAGGACCACAGTTCAAAAGCATCAATTCTTAGGCACTCAGCCATCTTCATGGCCCAAAGATGTGTGTATCTCACATCCACACATGACTACTGGAAAAAACGTAGCTTTGACTATATACACCTTTGTCGGCAAAGTGATGTCTCTGTTTTTACATACACTGTCTAAGTTTGTCATAGCTATTCTTCCAAGGAGCAAGCGCCTTTCAATTTATTGGCTGCAGTATTGTCCACATTGGTTTTGGAGCACAAGAAAATGAAATATGACACTATTTACACATTTTCCCCATCCATTTGCCATGAAGTTATAGGATTTGATACCATGATCTTAGTTTTCTGAATGTTGAGTCATAAGCCAGCTCTTTCACTCTCCTCTTTCACCTTCATCAAGAGGCTCTTCACTTTCTGCCATTAAAGTGGTATCATCTGCATATCTGAGGTTGCTGATATTTCTCCTAGCAATCTTGATTCTAGCTTGTGATTCATCCAGCCCAGCATTTCTCATGAAGTACTCTGCATATAAGATAAATAAGCAGGGTGACAATATAAGCCTTGACGTACTCCTTTCCCAGTTTGGAACCAGTCTGTTGTTTCTGGTAANAATCTTGATTCTAGCTTGTGATTCATCCAGCCCAGCATTTCTCATGAAGTACTCTGCATATAAGATAAATAAGCAGGGTGACAATATAAGCCTTGACGTACTCCTTTCCCAGTTTGGAACCAGTCTGTTGTTTCTGGTAAGGTAAGGTGGTCTGGTATTCCCATCTCTTTAAGAATTTTCCACAGTTTGTTGTGATCCACATAGTCAAAGGCCTTAGCATAGCCAATGAAGCAGAAACAGATGTGGTTTTTTGGAATTCCCTTGCTTTTTCTATGTTCCAGCATATGTTGGCAATTTGATCTCCAGCTCCTCTGCCTTTTCTCAATCCAGCTTGCACATTTGGAATTTCTCAGTTCATGTACAGCTGAAGCCTAGCTTGAAGGATTTTGAGCATAATCTTGATGGCATGTGAAATGAGTGCATTTGTATAGTAATTTGAACATTGTTTAGCATTGCCCTTCTTTGGGATTGGAATGAAAACTGACCTTTTCCATCCCTGTGGCCATTGCTGAATTTTCCAAATTTGCTGGCATAATGAGTGCAGCATCATCTTTTAAGATTTGAAATAAGTCGGCTGGAATTCCATCACCTCCACTAGCTTTGTTCATATTAATGCTTCCTAAGGCAAATAGATGGGAAAACAGTGGAAATAGTGTCAGACTTTATTTTGGGGGGCTCTAAAATCACTGCAGATGGTGATTGCAGCCATGAAATTAAAAGACACATACTCCTTGGACAGAAAGTTATGACCAACCTAGATAGCATATTGAAAAGCAGAGANGTGAAATGAAAGTATCTCCTCCCATATCAGTAAATAAGAAATGTCATAACCGTCAGCAATTTCTGGCCTCCAAATGTGAATGAATGCTCCCTAAACTGTGAGCCAACAGATTTTGCCACCCCGTCCCCCCACCCCACCGTCCAAGGTGATTGCTGAGGTTCTGAGGTGAGTGGAAATGCAACAAGCATCCATCTATCACTCCTTAAGGTGAACAAGGAAACAGGATTTGGCCCCAGACAGCTGAGGTGCATATGAAAGGAATGAATTCAGTGAGCCCAGAGGCTTGCATCTTCCCATACATAAAATGCTAAATTCTTTAACTTCATATCTGATCTTTAATGTTCAGATTGCCTGATCTGTTGTTGCAAACATGTAGACAGCCTGACTCTCCTTCCCGCCTCCTTGGAGCAGTTTTCTCAGGGCTACTGAGATGCTGTCCCCTCCCTGGGCTCAGAGGAGTCCTAAACATTCCCACCAAATAAAATAGCTCTCTACTTTCAGGTTGTGACTGTCTTTTTTGGTTGACATACACACAAGCGAGAGGAAGACAGAGAGCCCTCAGCATTGAGGCCTTCAGGTGGTTGTCCTTAGTTTCTGGATTCTGTCTCCCCAAACTCTAACCCTCTTCCTGCAGACCTTTCTCTGGCTTGCACCACCGAGGGTTTCCACCTATTTGCTCAGGGAAATTCAACTTCCCTCTAGTTGAGAAAAGTGAAGTTGCTCAGTCGTGTCCGACTCTTTGCAACCTCATGGACTGTAGCCCCGCAGGCTCTTCCATCTGTGGAATNTTCCATTACTCTAGGAGGTGGGTCATAGAGGATCTTGCTTTGATTTATGTCATTGAGTGTTCTGCCTGTTTTCCTAAGAGTTTTATAGTTTTTGGTCTTACATTTAGGTCTTTAATCTGTTTTGAGTTTATCTTTGTGTATGGTGTTACTACTGCTGCTGCTGCTAAGTCACTTCAGTCGTGTCTGACTCTTAGCAACTCCATGGACTGCAGCCCACCAGGCTCCTCCATCCGTGGGATTTTCCAGGCAAAAGTACTGGAGTGGAGTGCCATTGCCTTCTCTGTATGGTGTTAGGAAGTATTGTAATTTCATTCTTTTACATGTAGTTGTCCAGTTTTCCCAACACCATTTATTCAAGAAGCTGTCTTTGCCTCATTGTATAGTCTTGCCTCGTTTGTCAAAAATAAGGTACCCATAGATGCATGGATTTATTTCTGTGCTTTCTATCTTGTTCCATTTGTCTATATTTCTATCTTCGTGCCATTACCATACTGTCTTGATAATTGTAGCTTTGTAGTATAATCTGAAGTCAGGAAAGTTTATTCCTCCAGCTCGATTCTTCTTTCTCAAGTATTCAGTGTCTTTTTGTGTTTCCACATGAATTGTGAATTTTTTTGTTCTAGTTCTGTGAAAAATGCACTTGATACTTTGATAGGGATCACACTGAATCTGTAGATTGCATTTGGTAGTATAGTCATTTTCACAATATTGATTCTTCTTACCCAGAATCATGGAATATCTCTCCAACTGTTTATTTCATCTTTGATTTCTTTCATTAGTGTNTGATAGGGATCACACTGAATCTGTAGATTGCATTTGGTAGTATAGTCATTTTCACAATATTGATTCTTCTTACCCAGAATCATGGAATATCTCTCCAACTGTTTATTTCATCTTTGATTTCTTTCATTAGTGTCTTAAATTTTTCTGTGTACAGTTCTTTTGTCTCCTTAGATTGCTGCATGTTACTGCAAATGCCATTATTTCATTCTTTTCTATGGCTGAGTAATATTCCATGGTATATATGTACCATATTTTCTTTATCCATTCCTCAGTCAGTAGGCATTTAGGTTGCTTCCAGGTCTTGGCTATTGTAAACAGTGCTGCTGCTATTGAAATCATACTCAAACCCAGCTGCACCTCAGATTGGGACTTGAACCACAAACCCTGACTTTTGGGCTCAAATCTACTGACTTGTCATTAAAACTGCTCTCTTGATGTCAGGACTTACCAAAGCTCAGATTCCTTTGTTTCAGCACAGAACAAATTTAGTGTGAGGCACAGAGTGAATTTATTAGCATAGGGTGCTTGTGAGAGATACAAATGGTCAGTCAAGGAAGCACAGCCCAAGAACAGAGAGGGCTACATTTTTATAATAAAGAAGAAGGAGGGGTGAAGACCACCTTCCTCCTCATTCTTCTTCATTCTTGGGTAAACATCAAAGCTTACACTATGAACATTGGGGTACACGTATCTTTTTTCAGTTAGAGTTTTCTTTGGATATATGCTTAGGAGTGGGATTGCTGGATCATAAAAATTATGTTTAGTTTTTTAAGGATTGAAAACTGATTTTAATATCAAGGCAGTGAGGCTCTTCACAGAGTTTGCCTTTTATCTGTATGATCCCCATTTGGAGTAAGTGTCATAAATTCAAGTGTACCAATGATTCAGTATTTTTAAAAGAAGATGAAATAAGTGAGTGGTGTGGCTTGCTTCTGCCAAAGCACTCATATCTACTTTGCTCTGAAAGAGATGAAAACTAATTAATGTATACAGAAAATTCTCCCACACAGTTGCTGCTGTGATTTGTTCTTTAAATCACTTCCCTTCTAAATGGAAGATCAGGATGGTCTTCTGCCCCTCACATAGATTCAGAGTTAAGAATTCAGAGTCATTCAAGACTGCAGAAGCACAAGAATCATGTCTCAGGACTTACCACACAGGCTTCTGGAGGTAAGAAGGTCACATCACCCTTAATTACCTGTCTCATCCATTTGCAGGTCAGTCAGTTTGTTTTTCTTCTCCATCTGCTACTTTTTCCCATTTTCCAATGGCAACCCAAAAGATGAGAATCTGCACACTATATGGAGGATTTTTTTATTCAGCAGAATAGAATTCTCTATCCAAATTAGTGTTACTCAGTCAAATACTTATCTTGGGAAGTCAACTGATTCCACTGATGTACCATATTTCAGAACATTTTCTGAAGCTTTCCTTGGAAATTGTCTTCAGGACTTAGAGTACACTTTTTTACAAAGTTCACAATGGTAAGTAAGTCTTCATAAATTTAATTGACATAAAGCAGAAGTTCTCAATATTTCCAGTCTCAGGATCCTTTTACACAGGTAAAAATTATAGAGGATTTCAGAGAATTTTATTTACATGAATTGTTTTATAATTATTTACTATGTTAGAAATTAAAAGAGAAATTAAAATTTTTCACTGATTAGTTCATTTAAAAATAAGAAGCCCATTAAATGTTAACATTAATCTAAATAGTCACTATGCTTTCTCAAACAAAAACTTTTGGGAGAAATGTAGCACTATTTTACAATTTTTATAAATCATTTTAATGTCTGGCCAATATAACACAGCTGGATTTATATGTCTGTTTCTGCTTTCAATCTGTTACAATGTCATTTTAACTGAAGTATATGAAGAAAATCCAGGCTTACCCATATGTAGCTAGAAATGAAGGACTATTTTAAGAGGGTTTTTTTTTTTTAATAATTATGATATTCTTCTTTGACTCTGTACTAAACTCAACAAGTGGTGTTTTCTTAGTAATTAGTTGCAAAGTGAAATCTGAAAACCAGATCAATAAACTATTTGTACTCTGTTACATTTATATCCTCTGGTCTGACTTGCACTTTGAAAGAATTCTTTATCCAGGCATAGTTTTATAATATGCATTGGTTATTTGGAAACTATCAATTCACAGAGTTGTGCATATCTTCCAAATAGCAATACATTTCATTATAAAATGGTATCACATGTCAAGAAAAAAGACAAATAAAGTCTTAGTATTATTATTTGAACATAGGTTTGACTTTATTGACCCCTCTGAAAGAGTCTCAGGAATCCTACAGTCCCCAAACCACACTTTGAAAACCATAGGTTTAGAGGATGAGCTAAGAGTCTTTGAGTCAGTCTTGTACGGAATGTTTCCAAATTAAGGAACATGCAGCATATAGTTCAGAAACTTAATCATTTTAGCTACTTGAGCAGCTTTTGTGGAAAAATACATTTAGATTAATTTGAACATCAATCAGGTGTTGATTGATGTCAAGTTTCACCCTCTTACATCATGTAAGACAGTTCATGATGCTCTTGCCCTAAATCATGCAGCCAGTTAGAAACCAAGCTGGATCAAAGTCCAAAAAATTTAGCTCTGTCACAACAAAATATTTTTATTTTCTAAACCCCAAGGGGAGCCCTTGGGTTCAAAGCCCTTTCTTTGAACATGTCAGGAAATGTTCAAAAGAACCATGGTTAGCATTAGAAATAAGGAGGATATCCTACGGAGTTTATTGGAAAAGGATTTTCTATAGCTCTGATGCAAACATTCTGATCCATTCCCTTTTATAACTGTGATTTACAATAGCAGAATTGAATAGCTATAAATAACTAAGAGGCAATCTACTCCAATATTCTAATTGTACAAATCATAAAAGTAAAAATCAAAACTGAGTACTCTAAAGCAGAACTGAAACCAAAATCCAGATCACGTGACATCCAGTGCAGTATTCTCAGCTTAGACAAAGAGGGTTCTCAAAAAAATTATCTCATTTTATCTCAGCTTTGTATTTTCCATTTATCACCCAATCCAAATTGGAGATGTGCAAAAATGTGTCCACTAGTTTAGAAAAAATTTAGATTTTTTTCTTCCAAAGACAAGTATGTAAGTTTGGTTTTTGTTGTTTTTTTTTTTTTTTTAGGTTATACTCCTGTAACCCACTCAAAAGTTATAGGTGACATTTCCATCTGAGCCACCAGGACATCCCAAACATTTTATTAGCTGGTGATAAAGAAATGGTGAAATAATGTGGTGAAATGTCCACACATTCCAAAGCTAACCAGAATCAGAAAATTATTATCTATTTTATCTGCCTTCGTGACATTCTTCCAAATGTAATAAACTCAAGTTGAGAGTCTTGAAATAGGCAATAAAAATGATACTTACAAAAATGACTAAAGATAGGTGGAGTGCCATTAATTAAGCAATAATCCCTTTGAAATCAGTCACTACCAGCAGTTTTTTGCTATGGGCCATTAACACTCTAACTAGGAAGTCATTAATAGTGGTAATAACCAATTCTGAGGGGATTATTGCCTGAATAAACTGTATATAATGATTTTTAAGCTTTGTAAAAATTTTCACACTTTTATGTTAAACTTTGACTAATAAGTAGGAATAGAATTAGCTAAAAGTATTACTGGCTAATTTTTTTAAACATAAATGTTTATCTCTCTCCAGTTTCCTATGTATTTGTCTATTGTGCCCACATTTGAGGATGGTGCTCCTGATACTCCATTATGTATATGTGTGCTCCATATGTGCTATATTCTTGTTTCTATTGAAGTATGGCTCAGAGGTTAAAGCGTCTGCCTCCAATGAGGGAGATCCGGGTTCGATCCCTGGGTCGGGAAGCTCCCCTGGAGAAGAAAATGGCAATCCACTCCAGTATTCTTGCCTGGAGAATCCCATGGGCTGAGAAGCCTAGTAGGTTACAGTCCACGGGGTCACAAAGAGTCGGACACGACTGAGCGACTTCACCTTACTCACCTTATAGTTGATTTACAATGTTGTGTTAATTTCTGCTGTACTGCAAAGTTATTCAGNAGAAGCCTAGTAGGTTACAGTCCACGGGGTCACAAAGAGTCGGACACGACTGAGCGACTTCACCTTACTCACCTTATAGTTGATTTACAATGTTGTGTTAATTTCTGCTGTACTGCAAAGTTATTCAGGTGTGTGTGTATATAGTTATATATATATTCACAGTCTTTATCATATTCTTTCCCATTATGGTTTATATAAGATATTGAGTACAGCTCCCTGTGCTTTACAGTAGGACATTGTCATTTATTCATTCTATATGTAATAGTTTCTGCTATTCCCAAACTCCCAATCCACCCCTCTCCCACCCTCTCACCCTTAGCAAACATGAGTCTGTTCTTTATGTCTACGATTCTATTTCTGTTTGACAGATATGTTCACTTGTGTTGTATTTTAGATTCCACAGATAAGTGATAGCATGTGGTATCTTTCTCCTTCTGACTTATTTCACTTAGTATGATAACCCCTAGGTCTATCCATGTTGCTGCAAGCATTTCTATTTCATTTTTTATGGATGAGTATCCATTGTGTGTGTGTGTGTGTGTGTGTGTGTGTGTGTGTGTGTGTACACCACTCTTCTATCCTTTCATCTGTTGACGGACATGTCTTAACTTTGAATGTTATGTAAGTATCTTTTTTTCCTAGAAAATATACTTTTTATTATTTTTAATTGGAGTATAATTGCTTTACAATATTGTGTTCGTTTCTCTTGTACAATGAGGTGAACCAGCTATATGTATACATGTATCCTCTCCCTCTTGGATGTCTCTCCCACCCCCACTCCTCATCCCACCCATCTAAGTCATCTCAGAGCACCACACCGAGCCCTCTGTGTTTATAGCAGCTTCCCACTAGCTATCTATTTGACACATGGTAGTGTAGATATGTCAATGCCACTCTCTCAGTTCATCCCCCATCCCCTCCTGTATGCACATGGCCATTCTCTATGTCTGTGTCTCTATGCCTGCCCTGCAAATAGGTTCATCAGTACCATTTTTCCAGATTCCGTATAAATGTGTTAAAATATGGCATTTGTTTTTCTCCTTCTGACTTACTTCACTTTTTGAAATCAGTGGACTTGCTCTCCTCTTTATATGCAACCTTCATAACAACTGTGTAGTGGTTTACAAACTGTGCTCATTCATTTAGAGCCAGAATTACTGCTGACTTTGTCTTTAAAGTCCAATCTGCTTGAAGTCATTTTTTTGTCCAATTTCATCTAGGTCACTTTGCTGATTTTGTCTTTTTTGGTATGCCTGTAACACTGAGTTTCTTCAGTAATGTAGACTACCCCTGCAGCTTGCTCTACATGCAAAGGGTCACACCCACCACAGAAACCAATCCAATTTAGGGGACAGGAAGTGGTAAAGGGGTTTGCAACTTTGTAATCCATGATGGTAGCCCACGGGTTAACTCTGGCTCCGGCTCCCTCCTGTCCCCCAGGCTGCTATAGCTGTCTAGTCATGGTAACTTGTTCTTCTTTCCCTCACACTGCATCTAGGTCAGAGAGAGAATGGGTATTGGACCTCTCTGATATAATTAATAACACAACTTAACTCTCATATAACTTTACAAACTATAAAGCAATACTGGGTAAGCATAGATCCCTCCCACAACTAAAAGAAGCAGTCAAATAATGAGCATAATAACTATTAGTTGGAGTATAAATTTTAAACACTGTGAACCACTATGCTGTTCACCTAAAACTTATATAATATTTGTACATAAGTTATACCTCAATTTTAGATAAGTTTAAAGAAAAAAAGAGAAAAAAAAATCATGGAATATATGAAAAGATCCTAGAAATACACTGAGAAACACTCTTTTTCAAGAGAACTGAAAAATCTTTGCTCAGAAATACTATTCAGGCACAAGAACAAAACTTTCCATGTTGTATAATGCTTCAGAGAGCCCTTATATTTACTAGATGGGAAGCTGCTCAATTCATGAATCATTCGGTAAAGCCAATTAAATCTTCAAATTGACTCAGCAGAATTCTGTTTTTTAACATTATGACTCTGGATTAGAACATGTGACTACTTTGACCAATAAAATACGAAGAAGCTATGTTTTGTGACTTTTGTATCTAAGTAGTAGAAAGAATACAACTTTCACCTGATGTTTTCTCATTCTGCAGCGCTCCCTCTAAGAACCCGCCCCCATGATGTGAGGAACTTGAGCAGCCACATGAAAAAGCCACATTCCAGCTGTAGCCTTAGCTGTTTCAATCTCCCCAGCCAACCAGCATTCTCAACTGACAGACATATGATGAAGTCATGTGGAGCAGAGATGAGCCTTACCCACAGAGGCTTCCCCACATTGCAGATTCATCAGCAAAATATTTACTTCCCATCCATACTACTTTCAACTGTGTTGGTTTCAAAAAGTCTCAGTTCCCCCAAAGAAATACTTCCAACAGGGACTACCATGATGCTCCCAGTGAAGTCAGAGTTATTACCACCACTGAGCTACTCTGGCCTCTCCATCCTACTGAACCAATAGGCAAAAAAGGGAACTACAGTATCAACCTGGGAAATTACCATTATTATCAAGGGAAAATTGGGTTACTGTTCCACTTTGTGGGTAAGGTGGACTATGTCTGGAGCTCAGAGGATTCTCCAGGGCACCTCTCAGTACTTTCTGAGTAATGTTTAAAATTATGATTTCTGTAAGTTTAATAACTTTCAAAATAACATGTGTCAGACCAAAGGGACAATCTCAGTCACCAACTTTATACACAGAATCCAGAACACAAAGAGACTTTGCACAAGAGGGAACCACCTTGACCATCTAGGACCTAGAAGAGTGAATCCCTCAAATTCAAGAGAAAATCCCTCTCTGAAGCATCAGGTTTTGAGAAGTTCAGGTGATCAGATTGGAACCAAAGGAAGGAGAGGGACAAAGTAAGCTTGTCACCTGCCCCTATACACATATACATTCCATCAGTTCTAATTCCAGTCATGGATACATTTTTATCCCTCCCAATCATAATCACATAATATGACTTACAAACCAACTTATGAACCAATTATGCTCATATATAAAATTGGAATACAGTTTTCCTTTCTTTATGGTCATGTTACAATATTCAGAATCTGGTTTCCAAACAAGATTTCATTACTAAAGAAAAGAAACTCTTATTTTCTTTGCAGGTTTTAGAGATAGAAATGAATGATTCTGTAAATAGAAATTCTTCCTCCATTTGAACTCAGAAAAATAAAAAGTGATTTGTTTTCATGATATGACTGAATGCATCATCTTTAAAAATTAATTGTTATATTACCATCTATTTAAAAAAATAATAATATAACCTTATTTTATGAGCTGCAAGAATTTTTAAGTCAGTCAAATCCAGAACTCAATACAAGATCGCTTCAAAGTTCAAAGACAATCTCATATTAAAAATCAAAGCTTTCAGACATTTAAAGATGTGTATAANTCTATTTAAAAAAATAATAATATAACCTTATTTTATGAGCTGCAAGAATTTTTAAGTCAGTCAAATCCAGAACTCAATACAAGATCGCTTCAAAGTTCAAAGACAATCTCATATTAAAAATCAAAGCTTTCAGACATTTAACTTTACTTAAAAGTCACCCGGTATTAAACTGGAATGTTTCACTTATTTAAATTCCCTTTAATGAAGATCTTTGTACATCTTCTCATCTATATTAATCCCTGATGATTATACCCTAAGGATATTAAAATCCCAGACTGTCAAATCACCAGAAAATATCTTCAAATGTATACTTGACAGTCTTTGCAATACTGAATTGGTAATGTGAAGGATTATTTATAGCTAGGATGATACATTTTCCACTTTACAAATAGACTTTAAATTACCAGCCGGTTGCTGACTTGAATTGGGTGACTGAATCTTAAGAAAAGTTAGAATCATCAACCTGGAATAACTGTTGAAGATGTTTGAAAACGGGGCGGTTCAAGCTGGTGGCAGAACAGCTGTGCTGTGCTGTGCTTAGTTCTCAGTCAGGACTGACTCTTTGGGACCCCACAGACAGAGGAGCCCTGGCAAGAATACTGGAGGGTCTGAACTACAAAGGAAGCCCAAGAATACTGGAGTGAGTAGCCTGTCCCTTTTCCAGGGGATCTTCCTGACTCAGGAATCTAACCGGGGTCTCCTGTATTGTAGGTGGATTCTTTATCAGATGAGCTACCAGGAAAGCCCAGCTAACAGCTGGGAAACACAAATGAAAGTTGACAAAAACACTTAGCAAGTGAGATATTTGATAGAAATACAGGAAGGAAAGAATATACTTGATTGAATTTATAAATCTCCTCTTTCTGAATTTTCGTTTTTTTCATGTCCCCTGGAAACTGATAATTTACCAGCCAAAAAAGCAACCAAAATATGTAAATAGTATTTAAACATACTTTATTTTGGGGGGCTCCAAAATCACTGCAGATGGTGATTGCAGTCATGAAATTAAGACACTCCTTGAAAGAAAGGTTATCATCAACCTAGATAGTATGTTAAAAAGCAGAGACATTACTTTGCCAACAAAGGTCCGTCTAGTCAAGGCTATGGTTTTCCAGTGGTCATGTATGGATGTGAGAGTTGGACTGTGAAGAAGGCTGAGCACTGAAGAATTGATGCTTTTGAAGTGTGGTGTTGGAGAAGACTCTTGAGANGCAGAGACATTACTTTGCCGACTAAGGTCCGTCTAGTCAAGGCTATGGTTTTCCAGTGGTCATGTATGGATGTGAGAGTTGGACTGTGAAGAAGGCTGAGCGCTGAAGAATTGATGCTTTTGAACTGTGGTGTTGGAGAAGACTCTTGAGAGTCCCTTGGACTGCAAGGAGATCCAACCAGTCCATTCTGAAGGAGATCAACCCTGGGATTTCTTTGGAAGGAATGATGCTGAAGCTGAAACTCCAGTACTTTGGCCACCTCATGAGAAGAGTTGACTCATTGGAAAAGACTCTGATGCTGGGAGGGATTGGGGGCAGGAGGAGAAGGGGACGACAGAGGATGAGATGGCTGGATAGCGTCACGGACTCGATGGACGCGAGTCTGAGTGAACTCCGAGAGATGGTGATGAACAGGGAGGCCTGGCGTGCTGCAATTCATGGGGTCGCAGAGAGTCGGACACAACCGAGCGACTGAACTGAACCGAACTGAACTAAATACATAACTTAAAACCGGGGTAAACAGAACAGACTTGTTTAGCCTTTAATGTTGGGGACGAGTAGGGGGCCCCCTTGGCTCATTAACTTTAGGTAGTGTAGTAATACCAAATCTTGTTCAATAATGTAAATGCCTATTTTATTTATCCCATTCTAAATAACCATCCAAAGAATTATTTATTCATTTGAGGTGAAAGTGAAAGTCAATCAGTCGTGTCCGACTCTTCGTGATCCCATGAACTGTATAGTCCATGGAATTTTCCAGGCCAGAATACTGGAGTAGGTAGCCTTTCCCTTCTCCAGGTGATCTCCCCAATCCAGGGATGGAACCCAGGTCTCCCGCATTGGAGGCAGATTCTTTACCAGCTGAGCCACAAGGGAACTAATCCCCTTTAAAAAAAAAAATGTTTTTTTTTTTTTTAATTTCATTGAAATAATAGCTAGACCTCTTTTTTTTCCCCCCAATTTTTGGTTGATAGTCTTAATTGCTCTTATTAGCATCTGTAGACCCCACTGAGAAGGTCTCAATGAAGCTTCCTAAACTAGTTTTTCTTGTTCAAAAAAGTTCTTAGGTTAATCCAGAGTGCTCTCATTGTAAACAACTGTTGTTTACAATGAGAGCACTCTGGATTGAATAATTTGTTAGTTTCTCTAATTTCCAAAGGATCCATCATCTGGCCACCAATAAATTATATCTTCATAGAAATGCAAGTGATTAATGCAAAAAGCTATTCATTAAGAGTGGAAAAGCTGGCTTAAAACTCAACATTCAAAAAACTAAGATCATGGCATCTGGTGCCATCACTTCATGGCACATAGATGGAGTAACAATGGAAACAGTGGCAGACTTTATTTTCTTGGGCTCCAAAATCACTGCAGATGGTGACTGCAGCCATGAAATTAAAAGATTCTTGCTTCTTAGAAGAAAAGCTATGACCAACCTAGACAGCANCATAGATGGAGTAACAATGGAAACAGTGGCAGACTTTATTTTCTTGGGCTCCAAAATCACTGCAGATGGTGACTGCAGCCATGAAATTAAAAGATTCTTGCTTCTTAGAAGAAAAGCTATGACCAACCTAGACAGCATATTAAAAGCAGAGACAAACATAGACATACAAAGGTCTGTCTAGTGAAAGCTACGGTTTCTCCAGTAGTCATGTATGGATGTGAGAGCTGGACTATTAAAGAAAGCGAAGTGCCAAAGAATTGATTCTTTTGAACAATGGTGTTGGAGGAGACCTTGAGAGTTCCTTGGACAGCAAGGAGATTAAAAAAAAAAAAGTCAGTCCTAAAGGAAATCAGTCCTGAATGTTCATTGGAAGGATTGATGCTGAAGCTCCAATACTTTGGCCGCTTGATGTGAAGAACTGACTCATTGGAAAAGACCCTGATGCTAGGAAAGATTGAGGGCAGGAGGAAAAGGGGCCAACAGAGGACGAGATGGTTGAATGGTATCACTGACTCAATGGACACGAATTTGAGCAAGCTCAGGGAAATGGTGAAGGACAGGAAAGCCTGGTGTGCTACAGTTCATGGGGCTGCAAAGAGTTGGACACGACTGTGTAACTGAAGGACTGAGCGACTGAACAACAACAAAAATGCAAAAAGATCTCTTATAGGCCGACATGAACAAACAAATACACAAAAGAACCACCTATGAAGATCAGACAGGACATTTACAATTCAAAGACACAGAGAAATCTGAGCTTCCCCCAGAAGGTCTTGCTTAAGGTTTTACCAAGCCAGCTTTTAATTTTTAACTGAGTGTGCATTAAAGAACACCCACAATATTTAGGACAAGATTTAATGTCTTCAATTAATTAGGTACTTGAAAGTATGAGTTCTGTTCTTGTGTCTTTCTACAATGGAACCACCTTGACGGCTCTCAACCGAGCCCCCAAGTATTACTGAATTTATTTCAATAGAGCCCTCTGCCCCCGGCACCTTTCCATTGGGTGGGTACTCACTTGTTTGGTTTTTTTTTTTTCCCCCAACCTGGCCCCCACCCAGTGGGAATTTCTTGGTATCTTTCAACCAAGCCCCACTCAGTATCTAGACCATGAGTGGGTATACCCAGGATATTCCATCCATGCCCTGCACTGGTATCTTTCCCACTGGAAGGGGGCAGATAACTTGCTCCACCACCAAATAAAACTCAGAATCTCAACCACTATGAGAGATTTGAGAACCAGGAGAGACTTACGCAAATTCATCTGCACTTCCTAGGAGGTGGATGGGTGCAAGGGGCCAAAGCTCCTGTTCTTCATGGAGTTCAGGCAAAGGAGGGAAGTACACTCAGGGTTACTTCATTGGTCACCAAACTGTCAACTAAAAAAATGCACAACTTGAGATGGCAAGTTTCTTTGGGGCAAAGTGAGTACTGTAGCCCAGGAGACAGCACCCCAGTTAGTTCTGAGAGACTGACTGCTCCAAGGGGGCAGGAAGGGAAGTCAGGCTAAACACAAGTTTGTAAGGAAGGGAGCAGGCAGTCTGAACATCAAAGATCAGGTATCAAATTAAGGAATTTCATTCTATGTATGGGAAGATACAAGCCTTTTGGGCTCATTGAATTCATTCTATTCATATGCACCTAAGCTATCTGGGGCCAATCCTGTTTCCTTAAGGAGTGGCAGATGGCTGCCTCTTGTATTCTCCCAGCTCCTCAGCAATCACCACGGGCATTGGCAGCATCTGTTGGATCTCAGTCTTGTGAGCCGTCGTTCACGTGTGAAGGCCAGATAGCTGTGACATTTCTTGTTTATTGATATGGCAGGAGATATTTTCATTTCTCAGTGTCCAGAATTACTCAGTGTCCTCCTTGATTCAAAACCTAGGACTGCAATCGATCCCCTCGCTATGTCGCTTTAGTTGTGTCGGACTCTTTGTGACCTCGTAGACTGTAGCCTAACAGGCTCTTCTGTCCATGGGATTTCCCAGGCAAGAACACTGGAGTGGGGTTGCCATTTCCTTCTCTAGGGGATCAGCCCGACCCAGGGATCTAACCCGTGTCTCCTCCAATGGCAGGCGGATTCTCTACTGCTGAACCACCAGGGAAGCCCCTGCAGAAATGCTTACAGTAACCAGGACAATTCAGCATGCCTTAGGGACCCCTGAGAAATACTTTGTAGCAACTGGATTAGCCAGAGCACAAGAGAGTGCCCCAGAAGGGAAGGAAGATCCAGGAAAATAAAATCTGACTTGGCTATGGATTATGTTTTGTTTTGACTTCAAGGCAAATTCAGAGTGAAATGGACTGACTGTTATTTTTCACTCTCAGGATTTTTACTCTATGCAAAGATAAGACTACGTACATTTCTATTCAGTATTCAAGAAGCGTCCAGGTATATGCAACAGGGCATCCTAATGAGCAGAAAGGACCCAGGTACCAGGAATCCCTGCGCTGCATCCATCTCCCAAGTATCAAAACATCAGAGAAGGTCCATATTAATTAATGTTTTAAAATAATTAAATATCTCAAGAGGTTTATTTAATCTTGAGATGCTTATTGTAAAATACCTATCTCAAGACACAGAATAAATAAAACGAAGAAAATCGCTAGATGAAAGCCACAAGAGGAAATTAATTCAGAGAACCAGGAAATTAAGTATTTACAGCAACAAAAAATTATAAACACATAAGGTATGAATCAAGGTGTGAACAGAACTTTCCAGGGTGAAGGAAATGCTCTGTATCCACATTACAAGAGAGTAACTACCCCACACATGGTTATGTAACACTTGAAATTTAAGTAACACTAGAGAGGTGGTGAGGTATAGCTATTTCACTTAATTTAAATTTTATAGCCACTTGTGGCTGCTAGGGACTGTGTTGTTGGGACTAAAATGAGGGGGGAAAAGGGGGGGACACAAACACTTGGAGCCTTACAAGACCACACAGCTCAGTTGGTAAAGAATCCATCTGCAATGCAGGGGACCCCAGCTTGATTCCTGGGTCGGGAAGATCCGCTGGAGAAGGGATAGGCTACACATTCCTGTATTCTTGGGCTTCCCTGGTGGCTCAGCTGGTAAAGAATCCACCTGCAATGCGGAAGACCTGGGTTTGACCCCTGGGTTGGGAAGATCCCCTGGAGAAGGGAAAGGCTACCCACTCCAGTCTTCTGGCCTAGAGAATTCCATAGACTGTATAGGCCATGGGGTCGCAAAGAGTTGGACACACCGAGCGACTTTTACTCACAGCAAGCTTGGCTTCCCAGGTGGCTCAGTGGTGAAGAATCTGCCTTTGATACAGGAGACATATGTTTGATCCCTGGGTTGGGAAGATCCCCTGGAGAAGGAAATGGCAACCCATTCCAGTATTCTTGCCTGGGAAATTCCATGGACAGAGGAGCTTGGTGGGATACAGTCCACAGGGTCACAGGAGATTCAGACATGACTTAGCAACTAAATAATACCAAGGCCACAGTTGCAGAGCCCCACACCAAGGTCCCCTCTGACCTACCCCCATGGCAACCCTTGCCATGAGGCCTCCGGCTCTAACCCAGTCAGCTCTCTGACGCCATATTAGGTAAACAAACAAAACCTAACCAATTACCTAATGCCACCCTTCCAGCAGGGATTTTGTCTTGAGACTATAAAAATTGGTTACTAAGCCAAAAAACCATCCGCTCTCCCTGGCCGGACAGGAGGTCGGCCAGCTGTACTCCCAGCGTCCTTATCTTTACTGTTTGTTCTTAATAAACTCACTCCTTTCTGAAATACTCTGTGACTGGAAATTCTTTTCAAACCCACGCAGAAACCACAACAAAATAGTCAAAACTATAATTATGAGGGTGATGGAATAAATTTTGTCACAATAACATTCAAAGACCTTAAGAAACTGCTGTAATAAGACAAAAGTCTAAAGACAGACAGGACTTAAGACAGTTTTAAGGGGATGAACCAATCTCACAACTTACTGTTTGGAGAATTTACCAGATTTCAAAAATCAGAGGAGCTGGTGAAACCAAGTCGATTCAGAGGCAAGCCCATTCCTCTTCCTCCAACTTCCTCCTAAACCTTTCCTGTTCAGTTTCCCCTTCTCACAGCCTTCTCTGTTTGACTTTTTGCCTTTTACTGGAGCTGTAATCTGGCTACATTCCAGGGACACGCCCTAACTAGATTCTCATAGGGCTTCAGCCTGCGAGCCACACCCCATTCAACTGGATTGGATTTTTCAGACTAATATAATAAGCAAAGGTGAAAGGATACTGTGAAGGGATTCGGAAAATCCATTCACCCTTCATCTATAAGTATTTCTGAAAGTGAAAGTGAAGTCTCTCAGTCGTTTCCAACTCTTTGCGACCCCATGGACTGTAGCCTGTTAGGCTCCTCAGTCTATGGAATTTTCCAGGCAAGAGTGCTGGAGTGGGTTGCCATTTCCTTCTCCAGGAGATCTTCCCGACCCAGGGATCGAACCCGGGTCTCCAGCATTGCGGCAGAAGGCACACGGCCCCATTGCGGAGCAGGCGCACCCATCCCCCTCCCACGGAAGGGAGAGTGGTTTCTGCCCGCGTGCTCTGGCAGTCGCCACTGTGGCCGCTGCGCACTCAGGGGGGGCAGTGGCTGGAGGGTCCAGTACCCCAAGGTACCCCAATATTTCTGAGTGCACTATATATACCAGAAAACATTCTGTGTCTTGGAAATAAAACAGGACAACAGACCCAATGGAATTCTATGTACATAAAGCTGGAGTTCCCTAGAGGAAACAAATACTTACAAATAAAATGAAAGATGAGAAAATATAAAAAACTGAAATATAAACAATGAGGGGGCAGCAATGTTGGGATGGAGAACTTGAATCTTAAAACACTGGCCATGTAGTACTTTCCAGAGCATGTTAATAATTTATTGAGTGTCCAAAGAAAATGGGAAGACAGTTTTATACTTTATTTCTTGCTTAGCAGGAAAACGAATAAAAATGTCCTTACATAGTACAATATAGTCAATAATTTTTACTTCCATGTCATTCACAGTTTTATGTTTATACATTTGAGTGGAATTCTTCAGTTCAGTTCAGTTCAGTTCAGTCGCTCAGTCATGTCCGACTCTCTGCGATCCCATGAATCGCAGCACTCCAGGACTCCCTCTCCATCACCATCTCCCAGAGTTCACTCAGACTCACGTCCATTGAGTCAGTGAGGCCATCCAGCCATCTCATCCTCGGTCGTCCCCTTCTCCTCCTGCCCCCAATCCCTCCCAGCATCAGAGTCTTTTCCAATGAGTCAACTCTTCACATGAGGTGGCCAAAGTACTGGAGTTTCAGCTTCAGCATCATCCCCTCCAAAGAAATCCCAGGGTTGATCTCCTTCAGAATGGACTGGTTGGATCTCCTTGCAGTCCAAGGGACTCTCAAGAGTCTTCTCCAGTACCACAGTTCAAAAGCATCAATTCTTCAAGCTCAGCCTTCTTCACAGTCCGACTCTCACATCCACACGACCATTGGAAAAACCATAGCCTTGACTAAACGGACCNGACTGGTTGGATCTCCTTGCAGTCCAAGGGACTCTCAAGAGTCTTCTCCAACACCACAGTTCAAAAGCATCAATTCTTCGGCGCTCAGCCTTCTTCACAGTCCAACTCTCACATCCATACATGACCACAGGAAAAACCATAAGCCCCACTGGTTTTTAATTCTGCCACTTCTTTTTGATTGTTTTGAATTTAAGTTCTTCATTTTCTAGATTCATAAGGTAGACACTTAGATTAATAACTTTGGGTCTTCCTTTTTAATGTAGGTATTTAAAACTAAAAATGTTTCTCTAAGCACTACTTTCACTATATCCCATTATATCCATATATTGCTATCTTTCCTTTTCACTCAAAATATGTTCTGAATTATTTTGTGACTTCCACTGGGTTATTTACTGTTGAGTGATTTAATTTTTAAGTACTTTGAGATTTCCCAGATTTTTTCCTACTACTGATGTAAATCCACTGAGATTTGAAAATATACTTTGCATAATTTTAATAACACTAAACGCAATAGAGTGTTTTGTGATTTACCATTTGGCTTATCCTAAAGAATGTGCCATTTGTGCTAGATTAGAAAGGACACTCGAATGGAACTTGTTAGAGTTTTTACTTGAGAAATTTTCATTGACAGATTTTTTTTTCCATTTGACAGTTTACAAACAATTCCACTGCCTTCCTTTTTTCTCTGAGAATACAACTGTTTTCAATCACATTGTTATTCTCTGTACACTGAGAGCTATAGTCTTTTGCTGATTTCTCTTTGTTTTGGGGTTTCAGCTGTTTGACTATCAGGAAGTAAACTCTGGATAGATGTAAGTAGATACATTATATTTGCACACTTATCTGTGATTTTGGCCATTAAATTTACTCACAATGCATTACATCAAATGGTATATACACAGAAACTCCAGGAAAAG
>SJYV01054838.1:194442-215060 GCA_006410875.1 Neotragus pygmaeus
ACCTGCGTTCGATCCCTGGGTCTGTAAGAGCCCCTGGAGAAGGAAACGGCAATCCACTCCAGTATTCTTGCCTGGAGAATCCCATGGATGGAGAAGCCTAGTAGGTTATAGTCCATGGGATCACAAAGAGTCGGACACGACTGAGCGACTTCACCTTCCAAGATGATCACAAATGAAAATATGTCTTAATTTTTACTATGTGTAGCTCAGTCAGAAAGAGACTGAGACTGAGGAGTTTGAGGCTTTATCACAGGTGTAGGATTGCCTCAAATATTTAATTTAAGAGAAAAAGGACTCTGTAGATAAAATGTTGAAAGGAAAACTCTAGGATAAAGAATTTATAGGACATCTCTGTACACCTGTGGCAGATTCATGTTGATGTATGGCAAAACCAATACAGTATTGTAAAGTAAAATAAAGTAAAATTTAAAAAATAAATAAATAAAATAAAGGGCAAACTTTGCATAGCAAAAAAAAGAATTTATAAGACAAAGTTCAAAAATTAGACCTATATATTTAAAATTTTCTTTAGTTCTTTCTGCTAGAAAAGAAATACAAATCTTGCTGAGTTATCAGTAACTTATTTACATATAAACTTACTAAATTAAAAATGTACTTGAGATAGCTTAAATATAAAAGTATGTTACTATTAAATAATTATGAAATAATTACTGACCATATAATAATAATGGATATGAATGCATCAGAAACATAAGATAAATTAGCTGGTTTACAGCATCACAGTGATGTGAATTTTTTACTTATAAATCTATTTAGATATCTTTAAATAAAAAATTTAGAATTATGAAGATAATTTTTTCTGATTGCCTAAATTGCATCTGAAGATGGCTTTCATATGGAAAATATGGGATTTTTGCAGACTTCAACAAAGTTGATTAAGACAGTTAATGTATAAAGGACAGGAGAAAAATAGGTCAGATTTTTAAATTCTCTAGTGACCCCTTCTTCTATCCACCCCCCGTACACAGAAACATACACATATCAAGGTTGACACATATTTCTTAATCTTCATGTCTAACAGTGAAGAGCATTAAAAGTAGAGTATAAGTTGGAAAATTATAATTTAGAAATCAAAGTGTAGTCTGCAAAGCTTTTCAAAAGTAACAGGAGAGAAAATTTTGACTTTCATCTTTAGCTAAGTAGCCAAACAGACTAGCAGAAAAAATCTACTTGAAGTAATTCTCAAACTATACAGACTATATAGCATATTGTCATTAAGAGTGAAAATTTCCTTTTTGGCATTTCCTTCCCATTTCTTTCCATTCATTGTAAACATGCACATAACGTATTTTTAAAATAAATGTCTCTAGTGTGAAAACGAAAATTACATACTCTAAAAATTCCTACACTATTACGATAAAGTCCTTTAAATACCGTAAATGGAACTAAAACTGAAAGACACAAAACAAATTTTAATTCCACAGAGCAGGAGGTGATAAGGCGTGATATTTGTGGAATTCCCACGATGGCTTACATATTAAAATACTATTAATACATTGTTTAGAAGCTCTTCTTATTGAGTTCCTTTTACTCGCTTACCAGAAAACTTCATCACAATATGTCTTGCATTTCACAGTATGAATAATTCCCCAAAATGGAGTTAAAATAACACTTTACCAAATATTTCCTGATTATTTAGTGAAAGATACTAAGATAGACAATATAATAAATAAAATCCCTATACTGAAGGAGTTATTAGAGAAATATATCCAATTTAAATATCAGTGAGATTCATGAAAAAGAGCTAATCATGCAAAAATGTTCATGTTATTTTTTAAAGAAGAGATTTTTAAAATTTCACTGGTATTTTTGGTGGAAGAACTTTTAGGTTAGAGCTAGACAAAGTAAATATAGAGTGAGGCATAATTTAATTCATCTCTCTCACAACATCTAATGTTACAGATTTGAAAGAGATAAATTTGGTGGTAATATAGTTCAATATAAGCAAATAAATTTTATGGAGCATATAATAGATTTGGAAAGTATGGAAGGATCAAAAAAGTGATCATACAGAAGGCTGTAGAAGTAAAGAGATTTTGGTCAAAGAGTACTGAGAGTTTGATATACTGGGTGCTAGATAAGTCAAAGTCATTCTAGTCCATTACTGAAATAAAGTTGTCCATGAAAATTCAATTAATCCATCAAGTTAAGAAGAAAAAAGGGGATTTTATTTGAGTTAAATAGAAGATTATCATCCAGGAGACAGACTCTCAGAAAGCTCTGAATTGTTCTGCCTGTTAGAAGTGGAAGGACAGTCATACACATTTTTCAGACAAATAACTGTACATCAAAATAACATAGTGGTATTCTACCTAAAGTTCCCCAAGGGAACATGGTCCAGGTAAGCACATACACGTCACCCTACAGACTTAGGAAAGAATGCTACTTTTTTCAGAAGAAAGGGTAAAAATCAACCTTTAAGGTCAAGCAGGCATTCCCATCTTTGAGAGCTCTGTTTCGTGTGTAGTGCAGATGTACACTGACTTCTGGAGCAAGGTGCTTGTGTTCAGACAGTTCAAAGTTTCTTTGCAGTCCCATGGATCGTAGCCTGCCAGGCTCCTCTGTCCACAGGATTTTCTAGGCAAGAATACTGAAGTGGGTTTCCACTTCCTTCTCCAGGGGATCTTCCCCACCCAGCGATCCACCCATGTCTCCTGAGACTCCTGCCCTGGCAAGTGGGTTCTTTACCACCACATTACCTAGGAAGTCCCAGGAGGAAGGAAGGCAGCCCAGATGGACACACAGAGAGAACTTTATGTTTAGTTTTTCTTGTCTTGTTTTAAAATATGAATTTGATCAAAATGAAGATGTAAGCAAACTTATTAGAAGAAATATAATAATGATACCACTTGATTTATCACAATAAATGCTGTATTTATGAAGGTTATATAAAGAAAATAATTATAAAATTGTGTTAAAAATCACTGAGGAACTTCATATAAAGTCACGGAGAGTGCATGAGTGAAAAAAATCCTTCACAGAATGCATTTTGAAAATCTAATGTAGAAAAATGCTAAATATGTTTAAATAACTAGACCATGATTAGTATACATTCTCTGTTCATCTCCTTTGTTATAGTCACATTTGATTCAATATTATCGGAAAATTATTATAGCAAAGACGGTCTTAAAAACGACTACTAGAAATACTACTACCTATTATTTTTTCTTTGAAATACTAAGATTGATTAAGTATTTTAATATATACTTATTAAATACAGCANTCCTTTGTTATAGTCACATTTGATTCAATATTATCGGAAAATTATTATAGCAAAGACGGTCTTAAAAACGACTACTAGAAATACTACTACCTATTATTTTTTCTTTGAAATACTAAGATTGATTAAGTATTTTAATATATACTTATTAAATTAGTTGTTTCCTAACTTTCAAAATGAACACAAATCTTTCACTGAAATTTCTCCACTGTCTAGAAGTAAATTTAATTTTTATTGTTAATATAATCATCTGTAGTCATTCTTCATATGATTATAACATTGTTTTAGACTGATAACTCATAAAAGTTTTAAGCTTATTAGAAAAAGAAACATTAAGATATTATTCTATTTGGGTCACTTTCTTCAAATAAGACCATGTCTAAATTACTATCACGCATAATTTCAATGTAAAAGCACCAAACTAAAAATACATTTAGAATAAAAGTCAGCATTAATAATGAAGAAATTAAACAAAAAATCGAAGGTAAATAATTGAAAAGCTGATTCTTTTTGACATGAACAATGAGACAGACAAACTCGTATAATATTAAAAAGAGGGACTTCCCTGGTGGTCTAATGGCTACAACTGCATGCTCCCAATGCCCGGGGCCTGGGTTCAATCCCTGGTCAAGGAATTAGATCCTGTATGCCTGGAAAATCCCATGGACAGAGGNGAACAATGAGACAGACAAACTCGTATAATATTAAAAAGAGGGACTTCCCTGGTGGTCTAATGGCTACAACTGCATGCTCCCAATGCCCGGGGCCTGGGTTCAATCCCTGGTCAAGGAATTAGATCCTGTATGCCTGGAAAATCCCATGGACAGAGGAGCCTGGTAGGCTGTAGTTCATGGGATCGCACAGAGTTGGACACGACTGACCGACTTCACTTTCACTTTTCACTTTCATGCACTGGAGAAAGAAATGGCAACCCACTCTGGTATTTTTGCCTGGAGAATCCCAGGGATGAAGGGGCCTAGTGGCCTGCCATCTATGGGGTCGCACAGAGTCGGACACAACTGAAGTGACTTAGCAGCNTTTATATAACTAAATGAGAAACAATTAAATTTGTATGTAAAGTATATAATGCTAACTATAATATATTAACACAACCTTTCCTGAATCATATACTTAACCTCTAAAAATCAACTTAAATCATGTACAGAGCCTAAGATTTGCAATTAGTTCAAAAGGCTTGAGTTTCTGAGACTGTTGGTACAAAACCAGAATTTTGTGTTTTCTGACTTGCCATTTGCAAATAGTATTCTTTGTTCTATGATCAGTAAAATGAAAATGATATTCACCTGTCTCATGGGATTGATGTACAGATTAGTTAGATAATGTTTATAAAATATTTTGAAGATTAAAAGTGCTAAGTATTATTATGCTTATTACTTCACTACTGACTCATCTGTGTTCCTAAAGACTTAATCTATTACTTGGTTAGCAATCAACATTTCACATCATCCAGCCACTGAAAATAGCTTCACTTCTTAGCAGACTGAGCTTAAAATAGTTTCCTTTGAAATTGTTTCATTAAATAACAGGTCCTTTTACCCAATCTAATATTTTCACCTTAGAATATTGTTTACTCAGATTTGAAACATCTTAAATTATTTATTCAGTGACTAACTTATTTTGGCTAAGAAATAGTAGTTTTGCATAATGCCTATGGAAGCATAATCAGAAAATTTCTGATAAGAATTTTAATTCTAATCAAAATTTAATTCNCAGTACTCAGATTTGAAACACCTTAAATTATTTATTCAGTGACTAACTTATTTTGGCTAAGAAATAGTAG
The DNA here is from genome assembly GCA_006410875.1 of Neotragus pygmaeus. Taxonomy (NCBI): domain Eukaryota; kingdom Metazoa; phylum Chordata; class Mammalia; order Artiodactyla; family Bovidae; genus Neotragus; species Neotragus pygmaeus. Next base: position 199,485 of record SJYV01054838.1, read on the forward strand.
TTTTGCATAATGCCTATGGAAGCATAATCAGAAAATTTCTGATAAGAATTTTAATTCTAATCAAAATTTAATTCTAATAAGAATTTTCAAAGAAACCTATGAATTTTAAAGCTATAATAAAAGAATGCCTTTATCCATTATCTTATATGGAAATATCACATGTAAGTTCTTCAAACTTTAACTTGAATATTAATCCTGTCTTTATTCCCAAAGATAATTATGTTGCCAACAAATCTCTCCCATTTATTCCTAAATTCATTCAAATATATGTAATATCTTAATTCTGTCCTAGGCATTGTTAGGTTGGCTTTAGACAATATTTTAGAGTCTATATTAATTGACAAGAAAGTTCACAAGATTTGGAAAGAATATTATAAAACTGTAAAAATAATGATATAGACAATATTCAGTAGTCTCTCATGTTGCACAAGAAAGTGGGGTCAAATTTCTAATGCACTTATGTCAGCTAAAAGTAAAATTGTATGAATGTCAAATATAAATCCAGATTGAAGAAACTTGGGATTGTTTCCTATAATGAAAAAGATTTAGTATAAGTACACATTAGTTAAAATCTGCAACAGTTCTGCCATCCCTTTAACACACCATCCATTTTTAGGGCATCCATATCAATTTTAAATAATACATATACTCTATTATTTCTGTTTGGTTTACACTTTGAAAATATTATTGAAGAAGAAAACATAGATACTTATGATTTCTTCAATATTGACATATTTTGATTAATGCAGACAACTTTTTTACACTCTTGATTTAAAATTATACTGAAGTTGTGAGTACTTAGCAGCTTGTATATTTGTTAAGGAATACGTGCTCATCAGCAAATACCATTTCTCTCCTCAAGTTCAGTTGCACTATCAAATTTGCTTAGTAAAGTTTACAAAACTACTTTTAATATGTTTGGACTACAATATACTTTACTTTGACAGAATGCAGTAAATAAATATACAGTCTATTTTTTACAAAGACAGTATCTGTTAATGGAATCTCGATCTACAATGGCATATAAAGTAGAAATCAAGAATTCACATCTGTTTTTATGTTAATTGAAAGTTTTATGGATATCGATCGTTAAATTTATTTAAAGGAAAGCAAAAGTGACTAGCATATAAGATTAGAAAATATTTGATTTCTGTGTTAGGATGTGCAATACAAAGACATACAAACAAAACAGGGCATGTTATTTAGGGTATTGCTGTAACAGGCTTTTGTAGATTTTAATAAGTTCTCCAGGTATATTTTATGATTTTTTTCCTTTAAATGAGGTTACAGCATTGGAAAACATTGTGAATATTGTCAGAATTGTAGAATGTTCAGGGAATGGTGGTAGGCTATAAAGATTTCAATTAAGGATTCACTTCAGATACATACAGAATGAAGAATAGAGTTTGGAAAAACATCAACATTTAAGGGAAAAGAATAGTAGAGGAACTAATTAAAGAGAATGAGAAATTATGGCCAATAAGATGATGTTGAATTAGTTACCACAAAGATGCAAGAAAGAAGTGTAATTTGAGGAAGGAGGTAGTGGTTAACAGTGTCTAATGGTCCAGAAAAAGCCAGTCATATACTCTACAAATGGATTCTTAAATGAAACATAACTGGTGACTTTGCAGTAAACATTTAGTTTCAAAGTGAAGAAAGAAAGGGAAAATAGTCTACTTATGACAGAGGAATGGGAAGAAATTAAAATGGGCAAAAGAGTGAATTAGAGGTGAAGAAGTAGAAGAATAAGCATAGACCACTTTTAAAAAGTATGTCAATGAACAAGAGAGTAAATGTAGTGTGGTCATGGCTATGAGAACTGACCATAATGGTTAATTCTGTCTGTGAACTTGACTGGGCCCCAGGATGCCCAGATAATCTTGTTAAACATTATTTCTGGGTGTGTATGAGAGGGTATTTGTAGAAGAAATTAGCAACTAAACTGGCCAATTGAGTAAAACAGATGACCCTCCCCAAAGAGAATAGGCATCATCTAACTTACTGAAAGCTCGACTAGAACAAAAATGAAGAAAGTCGAATTCACTCTGCCTGACTCCATGGTTGGAAAATTGACCTTCTCCTGACACCAGCACTCCTGTCTCTCAGGCCTTTATACTCTGACTGAAATCTCTACCATCTGCTCTCTGGCTCTCAGGACTTCAAAGTATTTCCCTGTTCTTCCTGGGCTTTCAGCTTGCAGATGGTGGACCTAGGGATTTTGCCCCCATAACTGTGTGAGCCAACACTTTGATAAATACTAAAAGTATTATAAGGTATTGTTTCTGACTTCTGGAGAACCCTGACAAATACAGATTTGGGTATTGAGAGTAGTTCTAGAAGAACACAATTTTAAAATGAGTTTTCCAAATTGATTCTCTAGATTTAGCCTTCTAATCTGATGTGAAGACACAAATGACTTTATTTAGAGCGATTAAGAGAGCTCTGGTAGTCCATGACATCCACAGTGTGATTTGGCAGTACTGGTATGCAATTATTTTTAAGAAGGAAATGGCAACTTGTTCCAGCATCCTTACCTGGAAATTCTCATGGACAGGGGAGGCTGGAGGGCTACAGTTCATGGGATCACAAAGGGTTGGATATGACTTAAGTGACTAAACAGCAATAACATGCAATTATCTGCATTTATTATTCCTAATCAACCACTTACAGGAAGCAAAAATTGGTTAAAAGTCTGTATGATACTTTTAAATATTTTTCAAAAACTAACAAATATATTAAGAAGTTTGACTGGTTGGCACCAAATGTCACTGGCCAAAGTAATGAGACCAAAGGACAACCTCAGGGGGAGTATTAATAAAATTCCCAGATCAAGTGCTGTATGAATTACACAAGACTTCTATGTAGCCCTGAAGTAGATACTAGTGTAGATGCAGGCCTAAAATTGCTGAAAATCACACATAGCTCCATGCTCCAGAACTGTCATAATTTAGTTCATAGGGATGTTGATTGTCTTCCTCTTCTGCAAGATACTACACTGGTCCATTACATTGATAACATTATGCTGATTTGACTTACTGAGCAAGAAGTAGCAATTACTCTAGATCTATTGGTAAGACATCTGTGTGAAGAGAGGTAGAGGAAAAGAGAATGCTCTCTCTCTCTCCCTGACTGGTTGAGGTTGAACATTGATCTTTTGTGCTAAGAACTCTCTCTGCTAAGGTTCAGGCCATCAAAATACACCACTGACTTTCTTGGGTCTCCAGGTTGCAGATGCCACATCATAGGACTTCTCAGCCTCCAGAATCACATGATTATGGTAAACCCCCTATATCTTAACAAATTCTGTTCCAAGAGCATGTTCGTAAGTCCAGTTTGTTAGTTAAATCCAAAGAAATTACCCTAGGTACCCAACTAACACAACCAGCTTTATAGTACTGTACTGTAATAGATGTATAATACTTTTCACACAAATAATACATTTTAAATAAATAAATAAATAAATGTTTTAATCTTACAGTACAATACCTTGAAAAATATAGTAGTACCAGTACATCACCACTGCTTTAACACTTGCTACTGGACATCCTGGACTTGAAATAAAGATACTCTGACACTGTATTCTCTACAGTACAGTATTGTACAGTAAAGTACACAAAAACATGACCACTTGTAGAGGATGCACACACATGACAATGTACACCAAACACATAAACCCACTTATGTGATTCGACATGTAAACGCACGGTCACATCTTTGAAAGTTCACACCTGAAGGTTGGTAAATAGGGGACATCCTGTATAGAGCAATGGTTCTATTTCTCTGATAAAACATTTCAGCATTGACAGTGGTTCTAGAGAAGGAGAAATTTTAAGGATGTTGCCCAAATAAGGTCTGGGTTTCTGGAATTGTTTCTTTAGTATATTCCTATTGGCTCTGCTTCTCTATAGAACCCTCACTATTACATGGAAAGTGGGTATGAGGTGAGACCAGTGCTTTGGCCAAGAGCCAGATGAAAGACTAATGGGGAGAAGGTGAAGAAGCAAAGAAAGGAAATTATTTTTGACCAAAGCTTGAAGCCTAGTTGGCTGTTTGTGACTGGTTGTCCATAGTGGTTTGATTTCATAAACTTGAGGCATTTATAGGCTTAGATTTTCCTTCCTTTATGTAGGCTCTTTCGGCATCAGTCGCCTCGGTCTGATGGTTTCCTTGTTTATTTAATATAACAAGGGGCAGAGTAAGTTCTCCACCAACAACTATGGGTCAAAGGCATATATGAGAATTTCCCTGGTGGGTCAGTGTTAGGAACCCACCTACCCATGCAGGAGCCATGGGTTTGATATCTGGTCCAGGAAGATCCTACATACTGCAACAATTGAGCCTGTGCTCTAGGGGGCAGGAGCTACAACTGGTGATCCCAAATGCCACAGTTACTGAAACCCACACATTCTAGAGCTCATGCTCTGCAACAAGAGAAGCCACAGCAGTGAGAAGTTGGTGCACCGCAATTATAGAAAAAACCCATGCAGAAATGAAGACCTATTACAACAAAAAATAAATACATTTAAAATAACAGCATATGAGAGAATAGTCCACTCCACAGTGTTGAACAGATAAAATGGCAAAGTTGGCAGAGAGAAAGCTAGTAGAACTGTGGCAGTGTTTACAAACTGAAACAGTGTACACACAGCAAAACATATAGTGTGAACTATTCTGCTGGATTTGAAGGGAGCTAGGCTGTGTTTTAGAACAGTGTAGCAATGATGAGAAAATGCCCAAGGATCAGAGGGAAATGATTACATCTCAAATGCTATTAATATAACAACAAGAAAAATCAATAATGAGTCTCCTCTGTTCCCCTCCCCACAAATATGAGTGGTGTTTTCATAAACCACTAGCTGCTTAGCATGAAATTCAGAAGGGCAGAAAATATAAAATGGAACTATTACTAAATACAATTGGAGTGATAATCTGATATGACTGCGGAATAACTGAAAATAACACAACTTCATTGGAAATTACCATGTTTTTGTGTCATTGGGCAGCACAGAGAATCAGATCCATACGATATAAGGTGAATTCAATTAAGGAAAACTTAAAGTTATGATTTTGAAGGCTGCTGAGTTTCTCAATACAAAACATTTATTTCACAACTCCACCAAAATTCTTATGAAAAGGTAGCATTCATAAAATTGATAAGGAATTAGAGGAAAGGTAAGTTCAAACTAGAAATGGTAAAACAGCCCTATTTCAGTACTTCAAGAAAGGAAATCAATCTGAAATTTAAACCTTGGTCACAGACAATCTCAATTCACGCAGTTTTACTTTTTATCTTTTGTCATAGTTAACTTTGATAAACAAAAGAATCAGATTCAAAAAGGAACTGATAGAAACAAATGTATGGCTATCATAGGGGATGTGAGGAGTGTAGGAAGAATTGGGAGATTGGAGTTGACATGTATAGACTATTGAATTGATTTCCAGGTGACTCAGTCAGGTAAAGAATCCACCTGCCTATGCAGAAGAAATAGGAGATACGAGTTCAGTCTTTGGGATGGGAAGATTCCCTGGAGGAAGAAATGGCAACCCAATCCAGTGTTCTTGCCTGGAAAATCCCATGGACTGAGGAGCCTGGAGGGCTACAGTCTATAGGGTCGCAAAGAGTCAGACACGACTGAATATCCATGCATCAATGCAACACTGTTGATATTATGTACAAAATATATAACTAATGAGAACATACTGCATAGCACAAGGAACTGTACTTAATGCACTGTGGTGACCTGAATTGGAAAGAAGTCCAAAAGAGGGGGTTATATATGTATGTATATATGGTTGATTCATTTGGCTGTACAGTACAAACTATATTGTAAAGCAGTACAACAGTATTGTAAAACAGCTATACTCCAATAACAGTCAATTTTTAAAAATGCCCTGATGAAGAACAAAGGTTGTGATTGAGCACCACCAAGGTAGCACAACTCTTAGCAATTCAAAATAAGGGCAGCAACCTAAGAACTTGTAAAACACAGGTAACACATACTGTAAACATTATGTAAAACATATTTATAATGAGGTATAATCCTCCATTGGTGATTCATCTACAGTAACAAAGAAGCAATTTATCTGAGCTCTTCATCGGTCCCTATGAAAGTTCACGATAATACATGAACAGCTTCTTTTAGCTTTTCTCTTTACTACTTGAGCACAAGGAATAAGCCTTTCTGTTTGCCTACAGCCAGTCATTTCAGAAGCACTGAGTACCTTTCTCTGGTTTCTTTACTTCTCTGTATTTTGTTCTGCTCTATGTTACACAGTTCACAGTTGTTATCATGTCCCATCTCCCTATTGTTTAAAATATAATCTGATGGCTGCATTTTACTCTAATAAAGACCTACTTATATTAACGTAAACTCACTTGTACTTTAAATTGCCTATGATCTCCTCTAGTTGTGTGCTATTATCAAACACATATTACTGTAGAATTTAAGTCCCTACCAGGCACACAAGTACTGCTATGACATTTACAATAATCCATTTATTTACTCTCCAATTTCTTAAGTATCAAAATAACCCTATGATTTATGAGTAAAGGAAATCAATTTGGGTTGTTTTCCCTTATGTTTCACAGAGGATTGAAAAACTAACCACTTACAAATAGCATGTGTGGTAGCTTATCATATAGCACACAATTTGTGCAATTTTTTTTAAACATGGATTCAAGCTATTATTATTTCCATAGATTTCAAACAATAAGTGACCAAACTCTCTAGGTTAGGTTTTCTGAATGGCCCTTCAATAGACAGTAAAATAGATAATTGATAAAGAATGAGAAGTCAGAAAAGTCACTAAAATTTGACAGACCGCTTCATACTTTTGGAATTCATGTTTGAAACTCCAGTCTGAATCAGATCCCTGTATCTCTTTCCTGAAACATTCATCATTTTTCAAAGAACTGGGGAAGAAGGTATTGTTTTTATTTGTGCTTTTTTTTTAATAACACCAAAAATTGCTACAGTTCTATATTTAAATGACATGAAAAAAGTATTGAGAAGCAAGGAACTTCTGGGCAAATTTCTAGAAAACCTTAACTAACACTTTCAGCACCCTGGGGTGTTTGTTCCTCTAAATAGTGGCCTGAATTTGTTATACCCCAGAAGCATAGATGTCAAAATATAAAAGCCAATAACTGCTTTGACAGTGGAAATACAGACAATGGGAAAAAAAAAAATGCGAGTGGTGGATGGGGGAAGGGTGTATGGAGCAGAATCTTGGAAGTGTAACAGCTCTCTATGTCAAAAAGCCAGCAGTTGTATGGTTAGAGACTAGTGTTTTCACAACCAATCCAGTTACTGCTGCTGCAACCAGATTGAAAACAGTGGCTGTGGTGCAGGCTTAATAACCATTAAGATATGCTAGTTATTTTAATTTAAAAAAAGATATAATAGTTATATTATGGATCTGAAAGATGTCATTTAAAGCATATTTGTTGAAGTTGAACTGCAAGCACTGCATTTGCTAACAAAATGTGTACATCTGCTTTATTTATAAATATGTGGAGGTAGTATTTAGATTTAGGTCCTGAATTTTCTTTTCCTTTTTTAGTAGGAAGAGTTCAAAACACCAAACGCCAGTGTAAGAACTTAGTTTTATTCCTGCAGTGACAGGAAGCTACCTATTTTCTACATGTAAAGTAAAATGTATGTCCTATCACAGTGCTATGAGGGAACCATCCCTGAAAATTATAGGAAAAGAGGAGGAAAAAGGATTCTGGAATCCACAAACTGTTGTTATTGCTGTTCAGTTGCTCAGTTGTGTCTGACTTTTTGCAACCCCATGGACTGTAGCATGTCAGGCTTCCCAGTCCTTCACCATCTCCCAGAGCTGGTTCAAATTCATGTCTATCAAGTCAGTGATGTCATCCAACCATGTCATCCTCTGTCATCTCCTTCTCCATCCTGCAATCTTTCCCAGCATCAGGGTCTTTTCTAATGACTCAGATCTTCTCATCAGGTGACCAAAGTATTGGAGCTTTAGCTTCATCATCAGTCTTTCTAATGACTGATTTCAGGACTGATTTCCTCTGGAATTGACTGGTTTGATCTCCTTGCAGTCCAAGGGACTCTAGAGTATTCTCCAACACCATAGTTCAAAAGGATCAATTTTTCAGCATTCAGTCTTCTTTATGGTCCAACTCTCACATCTATGCATGACTACTGGGAAAATCATAACCTTGACTAGAGGGACTTCTGTCCACAAAGTAATGTCTCTGCTTTTTAATACTCTGTCTGGGTTTGTCTGTGTTGAAGTGATGGGGAATCTGGTCCCACCACTTCATGGCAAACAGATGGGGAAACAGTAGAAAACTTTAGTTTAGGGGGTTCCATAATCACTGGAGACAGTGACTGCAGCCATGAAATTAAAAGATACTTACTCCTTGGAAGAAAAGTTGTGACCAAACTAGAAAGCATATTAAAAAGCAGAGACATTACTTTGCCAACAAAGACCTGTCTAGTCAAGGCTATGGTTTTTTCAGTTGTCATGTATTGATGTAAGAGTTGAACTATAAAGAAAGCTGAGTGCTGGAGAATTGATGCTTTTGAACTGTGGTGTTGGAGAAGACTCTTGAGTCCCTTGAACAGCAAGGAGATCCATCCAGTCCATCCTCAAGCAAATCAGTCCTGATGTTGAAGTTGAAACTCCAATATTTGGCCATGTGATGCGAACTGACTCATTAGAAAAGACCCTGATGCTGAAAAATATTGAAGGCAGGAGGAGAAGAGGACGACAGAGAATGAGATGGATGGCATCACTAACTTAATGGACATGACTTTGAGTCACCTCCAGGAGTAGGTGATAGACAGGGAAGCCTGGCATGCTGCAGTCCAAGGAGTCGTAAAGAGTCTGACACAACTGAGCGAGTGAACTGAGCTGAATTGAACTGCGTTTATCATAGCTTTTCTTTCAAGGAGCAAATGTCTTTTAATTTCATGGTGTGGTAACAATCTGCAGTAATTTTGGGGCCCAATAAAATAAAATCTGTCGCTGTTTCCATTGTTTCTCCATCTGTTTGCCATGAAGTGATGAAACTGGATGCCATGATTTTAGTTTTTTGAATGTTGAGTTTTAAGCCAACTTTTTCACTTTCCTCTTTCACTTTCATCAAGAGGCTCTTAAGTTCCTCCTCGCTTTCTGCCATAAAGATAGTGTCTTCTGTATATCTGTGGTTATTGATATTTCTGCCAACAATCTTGATTCCAGCTTGTATTTCATCCAGCTTGACATTTCACATGACGTACTCTGCATATAAATTAAATAAAACACAAACTGTGGCTAAGCTAATTAAAGAGTTCCTATGGGGACTTCCTTGTCAATCCAGTGGTAAAGACTCCATGCTTCCACTGCAGGGGATCTGGGCTTTGATCCTTGGTTGGGAACTAAGATCCTATATGTCATGCAATGAAAAAATAAGGAACTTTCTTGAACTGAATAAAATATAGCAGATTAACTTAAAAATTATTTTTTTAAAAGTTCCTATGGCTCAGTTTTCTCCTCTGTAAACTGGGAAAAGAGCCTACCATTAGAAGATTTGGAACGGATTAATGAATACCTACGATGCAAGCATCTGCCTGCAATGCGGGAGACACAGGTTGGATTCCTGGGTTGGGAAGATCTGCTGGAGAAGTGAATGGCAATCCAATCTAGCACTCTTGCCTGGAAAATCCCATGGACAGAGGAGCCTGATAGGCTACAGTCCATGGGGTTGAAAAGAGTTGGACAGGACTGAGCGACTTCACTTTCACTTTCACGATGCATTTAAAAACACATGGTAGATTATATGCAAAAAAGTTAAATGTGACTATTAGTATCTTAAAATAATTATCTTTATTAATTTAATTAAAATTATTTTTTCTTTTTTCCTTAAAAAATGACTTTTAAATTATTAGTTTCTATATAATCTCTATTTATTCATATTACATTTCAGTTCAGTTCAGTTGCTCAGTTGTGTCTGAATCTTTGAGGCCCCATGGACTACAGCACGCCAGGCTTCCGTGTCTATCACCAACTCCCAGAGCTTACTCAAACTCATGTCAATTGAGTCGCTGATGACATCCAACCATGTCATCCTCTGTCATCCTCTTCTTCTCTTCCCTCAATTATCTTACCTTTGGTCTTTCTTAATTTTAATTTTGTAATAATTTCAGATTCAGAGGAGAATGGCAAGAATAGTACTAAGAACATTCTTCACTCAGATTTATCAGTTGTTAACATTTTGCACTTACTTTAATACTTATTATCACTATCAAACATACTCACACACATACACACCCATGAACATTTTTGACCAAGTTTCACATGATCACACACTGTATTTCTGAGTGGGTTGAGTAAGACAAAATTGCCTGTGTTATTCCTGGCCTTGCCCACTTGAGGCTTGAAACAAGGATTCCTCAGTAGTGAGTGTATCCACTTTTTTACAAAAATCTCAAATTCATGAATTTCCCATGCCAGACCTCATTTCATAAACACATTATATATTAATCATGTAAGTAAGCTACACATTGAATTCTGTATAGGCACATAGTGCTATTATGTGGATAAAATATTGAAATCATCAGTTTATACTGATATTTTTGATGGTAATCTAAGACCACAGAATGCTTTTTTGCCTTTCTCATTACACACTTTTTACTCACTTGTATAGTGAGATCCATGACCCCCAATAACATCAATATATTCATTCATTTGCTCAGTCCTACAGTACTGCCCAAATGGTGACAGAACTTCCATATCCAAAATACCATGATAAACAAGATATTAAATAGAAATGAAGATTGTTTACTGTTACATATTTTCTCTTTCCAGTGAGAATAGAGAATCAAAATATTGGGTTCAAATTTACTTGGATTAGCCATTCATTTTTTAAATATTTTTCATTTGAAATAATTATAGATTTGCAGAAAGTTGCATGAATAGTACACAGATTCTTATATGTTCTTCTCCCCAAAGTTCTATCTAGATACAGCCAGAAAAGTCACTATTGGTGTAGCACTATGAACCAGACAGCAGGCCTTAATCAAATTTCATCAGCTTCTATGTGCATTCATTTTACACATTTCTTTTTTTTTTTTTTTTTTACCACTCTGCACAGCATTTGGGATCTTATTTCCCTGACCAGAGATTGAGAGTGTGCACCATCAGAGAAGTGCCATGCACATCTACTTTTAAGACACTAGCAATCTGACATCTATCCTTACATGCAATTAATTTCTCCAGAGGTCATCCCTAACTTTCTGGATAGTGACAAATGGAATAGATGCATACTTTTCAGTCTATATTTAATTGTTTATGTGATGCTGGATAGGGACAGATGAAATAAATGGATACTTTTCAATCTATATTTAATTGATGTTTATGTGATATTTGATACTCTTAAATCCTCCTTTAAATCCTGCTTTTCTTTAGTTTCTGAGAGGTTGCTTCTCTTTACCAGATTCTCTTTCTCAGTCTTTTTCTAAGCTTCTCTGCCTTAACTGCTTAAATGTCAGTTTGCATCTTTATTTATTTATTTATCTTTTTACTCTACGGGCACAGAGTAGAAGGCTCAATACATGATGACTGAATAAGTGAGTTAAGAATGTTTTAAAGAGACACTATTTCAGCATATTTACAGCTGTAGTTTAAGTTTTTTAATAAATATTTCAAACACCAGTAACTAACTATCCTAATATTAAAATACAATTCCCAAAGTTAGAGATTGTTAGGGATGAACAGACACTAGAATAATTTTTTTCCATATATACTTCCTCTAATTTTGAGCGTACTTCATAGAAACTTGATTATACAGCCATGTGAAATGGTTTCGATTCTCTCAACATCACTGTATTAAGGTTTCTGTTATTCTGGTTTATTTAGCCATTGGTTTTTAAGCATCATCTATCTAAATTCTGTCTGATTTCATTTGTACTATAATGGAAAAGAGAATGAATAACAAAGAAAAGCAAAGTGAAAAGCTAGGAAAGACCAGAAACCATCTTTGTGATTAGTTCAGAGTCAGAATCATTTTATAATCTGAAAAGTAACAATTCTCTCTTCAAATATGTGGTAAACTGCATAATGATGAAAGTACTTAGAGCAGGTACCATGTATACTCTTATCTACTTCACCTAACAATATCATTACATCCTAAATATTAGAATGTTATTTACATAATTTTTAATATAAATGATCTGCTACTGATTTGAAATAAGCTGTTCATGCTGATTTGCTACAGCAATGAAATGAAGCCCTATGGTTCTTACAGAATATTATATTTTAATAAAAAGAGCTGATTTAGTAAAGTAATAGTTTGCTAAACAAATATAAAAAGAAACCATTTCATATAGCCATTAAGGGGGAAAATATATCAAAATTAATGTATTTATTTCTTCTGCATAATAGAAAACAATGGAATAGGACTTGGAATACCACCTACATAACTCGGCACAAGTGTAGCAAAGGTATTAATTTTAAGTTCCTTTTCAGTTATAGGGTTAAAAAAGTGAACAAAGAAAGTATGTATATGAAACAATATAAGCAAACATTTATTTTGATTATTTTAAAAATGAAAGTATGTTAGAAAAAGACACAAGTAACTTAATATTAGAGGGCTTGTTAGCTCAAAATGTCCAAATACAAGGAGCTTTGTAAAAGCATACAAAAAGGGAAAAAAATTTTGATAAAGCTTTACTGTGGAAATGGAGCTGTTGACAGGCATCCTGTTCTGTAACATACTTGTTTTTCAACGTGAATTGGATTATATACATTGGATAAATAAGAGAATTATATCAGCAAATATATGCTCATTTATACGCAATTTTCCCCAGCTAATGTTTTGAAGCAACCCTTCAAAATACTGAAAATCCCACAGAGGTCCCTTCCTTTGGTATAAGAAGTAGATGCTTGACAGGCTATGAAACTGCTAAACTCTCCAATGTATCTTGGGACTATTCATGTGTAGAGAAACACTTAAGAGCATATTGCCCTTTATTTTAAAATAATGGTTAATAAAAATGTCTTCTCCAAAATTTATTTATTAACTTTGATAAAACCATTTCCTCTATAAGGAAAAAAGATATTTTCTGGAATTCTCACTTACCAGGAAGCACAAATCTCATGTTTAAAGCCACAAAAGATTGTCATTCCATGTGCAAATTCCAGTAGAGATTTAATTATATTAAATAAACCTATTTAGTATTGGGATTGTTATTGGTTTTTTTTTTAAGGCTCTTATCATCAGGAACTGGGTTTTGAGTTATTGGCACCAAATTTATTATTCCCATAGCCCTATTATTTTCAGTGAATGATTTTTAAAGGAAAAGGTTTTCAGGAACCCATATATAGCAGAAAATTATGATCTGTCTTACGTATGTCATATGTCTTAAATTGTAATAGGTGAAGATAGGAGTCAAAAAATATCTGCAGTATCAAAACATAAGTATTCTAAGAAACATGTTAAACAAAATTTAAAAGTTTAATAACAAGTAGATAATAGCATGAATTTCTTGAACTTAGACAAAAGTGAAAAATTGTTCTTTCTTTGAGTTGTAATGTTCTAGCCTCTGAAATCATTTATAAATACTTCAATGGCAGTAACCCTGCTTTTTTCTTCCCTACCCTTCTGTATTTTTCTCTCACTCTACACACTAAGTACTCAATAAGTGCTTGAAAAACTGGAAATAGAACTGCCTTATGACCCAGCAATCCCACTGCTGGGCATATACACCGAGGAAACCAGAATTGAAAGAGACATGTGTACCCCAGTGTTCATCACAGCCCTGTTTATAATAGCCAGGACATGGAAGCAACCTAGATGTCCATCAGCAGATGAATGGATAAGAAAGCTGTGGTACATATACACAATGGAGTATTGCTAAGTCTGCTAAGTCGCTTCAGTCATGTCCAACTCTGTGCAACCCCATAGACTGAAGACCACCAGGCTCCCTCATCCCTGGGATTCTCCAGGTGAGAACACTGGAGTATTACTCAGCCATTAAAAAGAATACATTTGAATCAGTTCTAATGAGGTGGATGAAACTGGAGCCGATTATATGGAGTGAAGTAAGCCAGAATGAAAAAACACCAATACAGTATACTAACACATATATATGGAATTTAGAAAAATGGTAACGATAACCCTGTATGCGAGACAGCAAAGGAGACACAGATGTATAGAACAGTTTTTTGGACTCTGTGGGAGAGGGAGAGGGTGGCATGATTTGGGAGAATGGCATTGAAACATGTATAATATCATATAAGAAATGAATTGCCAGTCTAGGTTCGATGTAGGATACAGGATGCTTGGGGCTGTTGCACTGGAATGACCCAGAGAGATGGTATGGGGAGGGAGGTGGGAGGGGGGTTCAGGATTGGGAACATGTGTACACCCGTGGTGGACTCATGTTGATGTATGGCAAAACCAATACAGTATTGTAAAGTAAAATTTAAAAAATAGAATAAAAATATATATTGAATTCCAGGCAATATTATAAAAATATTTTTAAATATTTTATCTCATTTAAAATTTTAATAGGAATTCTGATGATCTAAAAAAAATAAGTGCTTGAGAATATTCAATTAAGTTTCAGGTAACTTATGAAAGAATATATTAGAAAGTTATACTATATTCAGAATCATGCTTTACTCAGTATTTAACCCAATTTTCCCATTCCTATGGCTCTGGTAACAACAACAACAACAACAAAATTACCAGAGGAAAAAGTTGTGCATAAAATATATTAGTTGAAACATTATTTGAAAATATATTCAAATATGCAACAGCTATAATAAAAATGTTAAAAATGTTTAGCAAGTTACTATATGTCCAAATAATAAAATACTTGCTTGTTAAAATGATTATTATAATATACCAAAATACTAAATATTTTCAGAAATAATATCAAGGGGGCAAAGCAGTACCCTGAGTGGTATTCTAATGATAAATAGTGTTACTATGCACTTAGAAAAGATGCAAAGAACATATGCCAAAATTAAAATGTTTTTATATGTTAAAATTTTTTAATGATTTTATTTCACATTTTTATCTTTTTCTACACTGTACCTTGAATGATTTTAAAATAAAGCTAAAATAATTTTAAGTTGCAAAGTTGATATTTTGCTAACTTTGACAAGAACTTATCAGTTTTTAAATTATTTTTTTAATCCAAAATAAAATGCTGTAGTGAACTCCATTTGGCTTTATGGTAGCTACTAGAAAGATAAGCAAACAGAATAGACCTAGATAGATGAGAGATAATTCTCCATAAATCATGCTTTCTTAATTTTCTACAGATAATGTATTCTCTAAATTTTGAAAATTTATGTTTACTACATAAAATGATAATTATCAAAACATAAATATCTCATGAGTTTTACCTTTTTATGCATTTTAATGAATAGTTATTTTGTAAGGTATCATATGACTAAAGGGTTATTTTAATTATTATAACAATATACCATTTAAAACAGTCTTAAATGATGCATTTTTAAGTTTATAAGAACTACAATTATTTCTTCATATTGAACATTTTAGAAATTCCATTTTTGACCACTTTTCTATTACTCTTTTTTTTTTTT
>SJYV01054838.1:215132-245131 GCA_006410875.1 Neotragus pygmaeus
AAACTGGAGCCTATTATACAGAGTGAAGTAAGCCAGAAAGAAAAACACCAATACAGTATACTAACACATATATATGGAATTTAGAAAAATGGTAACGATAACCCTGTATGCGAGACAGCAAAGGAGACACAGATGTATAGAACAGTTTTTTGGACTCTGTGGGAGAGGGAGAGGGTGGCATGATTTGGGAGAATGGCATTGAAACATGTATAATATCATATAAGAAATGAATTGCCAGTCTAGGTTCGATGTAGGATACAGGATGCTTGGGGCTGTTGCACTGGAATGACCCAGAGAGATGGTATGGGGAGGGAGGTGGGAGGGGGGTTCAGGATTGGGAACATGTGTACACCCGTGGTGGACTCATGTTGATGTATGGCAAAACCAATACAGTATTGTAAAGTAAAATTTAAAAAATAGAATAAAAATATATATTGAATTCCAGGCAATATTATAAAAATATTTTTAAATATTTTATCTCATTTAAAATTTTAATAGGAATTCTGATGATCTAAAAAAAATAAGTGCTTGAGAATATTCAATTAAGTTTCAGGTAACTTATGAAAGAATATATTAGAAAGTTATACTATATTCAGAATCATGCTTTACTCAGTATTTAACCCAATTTTCCCATTCCTATGGCTCTGGTAACAACAACAACAACAACAAAATTACCAGAGGAAAAAGTTGTGCATAAAATATATTAGTTGAAACATTATTTGAAAATATATTCAAATATGCAACAGCTATAATAAAAATGTTAAAAATGTTTAGCAAGTTACTATATGTCCAAATAATAAAATACTTGCTTGTTAAAATGATTATTATAATATACCAAAATACTAAATATTTTCAGAAATAATATCAAGGGGGCAAAGCAGTACCCTGAGTGGTATTCTAATGATAAATAGTGTTACTATGCACTTAGAAAAGATGCAAAGAACATATGCCAAAATTAAAATGTTTTTATATGTTAAAATTTTTTAATGATTTTATTTCACATTTTTATCTTTTTCTACACTGTACCTTGAATGATTTTAAAATAAAGCTAAAATAATTTTAAGTTGTAAAGTTGATATTTTGCTAACTTTGACAAGAACTTATCAGTTTTTAAATTATTTTTTTAATCCAAAATAAAATGCTGTAGTGAACTCCATTTGGCTTTATGGTAGCTACTAGAAAGATAAGCAAACAGAATAGACCTAGATAGATGAGAGATAATTCTCCATAAATCATGCTTTCTTAATTTTCTACAGATAATGTATTCTCTAAATTTTGAAAATTTATGTTTACTACATAAAATGATAATTATCAAAACATAAATATCTCATGAGTTTTACCTTTTTATGCATTTTAATGAATAGTTATTTTGTAAGGTATCATATGACTAAAGGGTTATTTTAATTATTATAACAATATACCATTTAAAACAGTCTTAAATGATGCATTTTTAAGTTTATAAGAACTACAATTATTTCTTCATATTGAACATTTTAGAAATTCCATTTTTGACCACTTTTCTATTACTCTTTTTTTTTTTTGTATAATTTAACTGACTCGATGGACACGAGTCTGAGTGAACTCCGGGAGTTGATGATGGACAGGGAGTCCTGGCGTGCTGCAATTCATGGGGTTGCAAAGAGTCGAACATGACTGAGCGACTGGCCTGAACTGAACTGAACCAATCTCTGTCATTTCTCCTCATTCATTGTATAGAGCATGTTGTTGTTCAGTTGCTAACTCATGTCCCACTCTCTAACCCCATGGACAGCAGCATGCCAGGCTCCCCTGCCCTTCACTATCTCCTGGAGTTTGCTCAAACTCATATCCATTGAGTTGGTGATGCCATCCAACAATCTCATCCTCTGCTGCCCCCTTCTCCTTTTGTCTTCAATCTTTCCCAGCCTCAAAGTCTTTTCCAATAGTCTGCTCTCCACATCAGGTGGCCAAAGTATTGGAGATTCAGCTTTAGCATCAGTCCTTCCAATGAATATTCAGGGTTGATTTTCTTTAGGATTGCCTAGTTTGATCTCTTTGCAGCACTAGGGACTCAAGAATCCTCTGGCAACACAATTTGAAAGCATCCATTCTTCAGCACTCAGCCTTCTTCATGGTCCAATTCTCATATCTGTATATGACTACTGGAAAAAATATAGCTTTGACTACACAGACCTTTCTCTGCAAAGTGATATCTCTACCTTTTAATAAACTACACAGACCTTTCTTTGCAAAGTGATGTCTCTGCCTTTTGATAAACTACACAGACCTTTCTCTACAAAGTGATGTCTCTGCCTTTTAATATGCTGTTTAGGTTTGTCATAGCTTTCCTTCCAAGGAGAAAGCGTCTTTTAATTTCACGACTGCATTGACAGTCCACAGTGATTTAGGAGCGTAGGATAATAAAAACTGTCTCTGCTTTCACATTTTCCTCTTCTATTTGCTGTGAAGTAATGGGACGGGATGCCATGATCTTAGTTTTTTGTATGTTCAGTTTTAAGCCAGCTTTTTCACTCTCATCAAGAGGGTTTTAAGTCCTCTTCATTTTCTGCCATTAGGGTGGTGTCATTTACATATCTGAGATTGTTGATATTTCTCCCAGCAATCTTGATTCTAGCTTATGATTCATCCAGCCCAGTTTTTCATTATATACACTGCATATAAGTTAAACAAGCAAGGTAACAATATACAGCCTTGATGTACTCTTTCCCCAATTTTGAACCATTTCATCTTTCCATATCTGGTTCTAATTGTTGCTTCTTGGCCCACATACAGATTTCTCAGTAGACATACAAGGTGGTCTGGTACTCCCAACTGTAAGAATTTTCCACAGTTTTTTGTGATCCAAACAGTCAAAGGCTTTGGTGTAGTTAATAAAGCAGAAGTAGATGTTCTGAAATTCTCTTGCTTTCTCTATGAACAGATGAATTTTGGCAATTTGATTTCTGGTTTCTCTACCTTTTCTAAACTCAACTTCTATATCTGGAAATCCTCAATTCATGTACTGCTGATGCCTAGTTGGAATAATTTTAAGTGTAACCTCATTAGTATGTGAAGTAGCACAATTGCATGGTAGTTTGAAGATTCTTTGGCATTGTCTTACTTTGGAGTTGGAATGAAAACTGAATTTTTCCAGTCCTGTAGCCATTGCTACCTTTTCCAGATTTGCTGACATACTGAGTGTATCACTTTAAGTGAATCATCATTTAGGATTTGAAATAGCTCAGATGGAAATCCATTACCTGCAGTAACTTTGCTTGTAGCAATGCTTTCTAAGGCTCACTTGACTTCACAGTCCAGGAAGTCTGGCTCTGGGTGAGTGCTGACACCATCATAGTTATCTAGGTCATTAAGACATTTTTGTATAGTTCTTCTGTGTATTCTGCTATCTCTTCTTAATCTCCTATGATTCTGTTAGGTTCTTACCATTTCTGTCTTTTATCATGACCATACTTGCATGAAATGTTCCCTTGATATCTCCAATTTTCTTGCCGAGATTTCTAGTCTTTCCTATTCTACTGTTTTCCTCTATTTCTTTGCATTCTTCATTTAGGAAGGCCTTCTTGTCTCTCCTTGCTCTTCTCTGGAACTCTGCATTTAGTTGAGTATGCATATGTGCATGCTAAGTCACTTCAGTTGTGTAAGACTCTTTGCTACCCTATGGACTGTACACTGCCAGGTTCCTCTGTCCATGGGATTCTCCAGGAAAGAATACTGGAGTGGGTTGCCATGCACTCCTTCAGATCTTATTAACCCAGGGATTGAAACTGCATCTCTTAAATCTCCTGCATAGGCAGACACATTCTTTAACACTAATGCCATAGGAAGTCCTCAGTTGGGTACATCTTTCCCTTTCTCCTTTATCTTTTGCTTCTCTTCTTTCCTCAGCTATTTGTAAAGCTTCCTCTTACAATCACTATGCTTTATTGCATTTATTTTTTTTGGTGGGGGGTTGGTAACCACCTCCTGTATGATGTTACCAACCTCTGTCCATAGTTCTTCGGACACTTTTTCTACCACATTGAATGTCTTGAATCTATTCATCACCTCCACTGTACAGTCATAAGGGATTTGATTTAGGTCATATCTGAATGGCCTGGTGGTCTTCCCTACCTTTTTCAATTAAAGCCAGAATTGTGCAGTAAGAAGCTCATGATCTGAGTCACAGTCACTTACAGGTCTTGATTTTGCTGACTGTATAGAGCTTCTCCATCTTTGGCTGCAAAGAATATAATCAGTCTGATTTTGGTATTGACTATCTGGTGATGTTGATGTGTAGAGTCTTTTCTTGTGTGGTCTTTTCAGAGTGTGTTTGCTATGACCAGTGTGTTCTCTTGATAAAACTTTGTTAATCTTGGTACTGTTTAATTTTGTACTCTAAGACCAAACTTACATTAATCTAGGTAAGTCCTTTGACTTCCTACTTTTGAGTTCCAATCTCCTATGATGCAAAAGACATCTTTTGTGGTGTTACTTCTAAAAGAACTTGTAAGTCTTCATAGAACTGGTCAACTTCAACTTCTTGAGCATCAGTGGTGAGGACATCATTTCCATTTAGTCGCTAAGTCGTGTCCAACTCTTTGTGACCTCATCGACTGCAGCATGCCAAGCTTCCCTTTCCCATTACCAACTCCTGGAGCTTGCCCATGTCCATTGACTCAATGATGGCATCAAACCATCTCATCCTCTGTTATCCTCTTCTCCTTCTGCTTTCAATCTTTCTCAGCATTGGGGTCTTCTCCAATGAGTGACTTTTTCGCATCAGGTGGCCAAAGTATTGGAATTTCAGTTCAGCATCAGTCCTTTCAGTGAATATTCAGGACTGATTTCCTTCAGGATAGATGTTTGATCTCCTTGCAGTCCAAGGGACTCTCAAGAGTCTTCTCCAATATCACAGTTCAAAAGCATCAATTCTTCAATCCTCAGCTTTCTTTATGGTCCACCTCTCACATCGATACATGATTACTGGAAAAACCATAGTTTTGACTAGATGGACCTTTGTTGGCAAAGTAATGTCTCTGCTTTTTAATATGCTGTCTAGGTTGGTCATATTTTCTTCTAAGGAGCTAGTGTCTTTTCTTTTCTTTTTTTTCTTTTTAATTTTTTTTTTTTTACTTTATTTTACTTTATAATACTGTACTGGTTCTGGCATACATTGACAGGAATCCACCACGGGTGTACATGAGTTCCCAACCATGAACCCCCCTCCCACCTCCCACCCCACATCATCCCTCCAGATCATCCCATAGCACTAGCCCCAAGCATCGTGCATCCTGCATCCTGCATAGAACATAGACTGGCGATTCGTTTCTTACATGATAGCATACATGTCTCAATGCCATTCTCCCAAATCATCCCACCCTCTCCCTCTCCCTCAGAGTCCAAAAGTATGCTCTACACATCTGTGTCTCTTTTGCTGTCTTGCATACAGAGTCATCATTACCATCTTTCTAAATTCCATATATATGTGTTAGTATACTGTATTGGTGTTTTTCTTTCTGGCTTACTTCACTCTGTATAATCGGCTCCAGTTTCATCCATCTCATTAAAACTGATTCAAATGTATTCTTTTTAATAGCTGAGTAATACTCCATTGTGTATATGTACCACAGCTTTCTTATCCATTTTTTAATTTATAGACTTGGATTACTGTGATGTTGAATGGTTGGTCCTGAAAACAAACTGAAATAATTCTGTTACTTTGAGATTGCACCCAAGTACTGCATTTCAAACTCTTCTGTTGACTAAGAGGGTTACTCCATTTCTTCTAAGGGATTCTTGTCCACAATAGTAGATATAATGGCCTTCTGAATTAAATTCCCCCTTTTCACATCCATTTTAGTTCACTGATTCCTAAGATACTAATGTTCACTCTTGCCATCTCTCCCTCGCCACATCCAATTTGCCTTGATTCATGGACCTAACATTCCAGGTTCCTATACAATACTGTTCTTTACAGCACTGGATATTATTTTCACCACCAGACACATTCACAAGTGAACATCATGTCCTCTTTGGTCCAGCTGCTTCATCCTTTCTGCAGCTGTTAACATTTGCCCTCCACTCTTCAGCAGTAGTATATTAGACACCATGGCTCTTAGCTTCATTGAGTTATGCAGTCCCCTTCACCATAACAAGGTTGTGATCCTTGAAGGGGTGTATAGAGCATACAAATTTATAATTCTTATATACAACTGGTAAACTAAATTATTTCTCTAAAAATTATCATTTTATTCCTTTAAATGTTTTTTATTGATTTAAGTTCTAATTTGTTAGACATTAACATAGTTATGTGAGCTCTCCTTTGGCTCATATCCTGTATTGTATATATTTTTTCATTATTTTCTTTTCAACCTTTTGAATCTTTTTGAAGGTGTATTTCAACTACCTCTTGCAAGCAGCTTATATTTAAGATTGCCTGCTTTAGGTGATTTGTGTATTTTCTACTTCCTAAAAATAGTTATGATGGCTATCACTCTTCCACACTCTCCTTATTGGTCATCCTAGAAATATATGCATACAAGAATATACATACTTGACCTGGGAAAAAACGACTTTCTCAGTTTTCCCTTGGCTAATGCAAATGTCTTAGAATGTGTTAACTACTAATTCCCTTCACAGTTTACATGCTCTTATTGTTTTTACTATACACACACACATTCAGAGTAAGACAACATATATAAAGCTTCTGTTTTCCATTCCTTTTCATTTGTATCTTCATCTTCACATGTCCATATTGTTGTTTTCCTTCTGTTTCCACTTGATGTCTCTATAGGTCAAATATTTGTTTAATTTTGTTTCAAGGATATTTTCAAGTAAGCATTTATTTCTTAGTTAGAACATATTCCTGTGTTTTGAGTGACCATCTATTCTGGTTCAGGGATTTAACCAGATTTTCTCACTCTTTAGTTCTGTCTGTCTGTCTCTCTGTCTCTTTCTCTCTCTTTCCCTCACTCACTCTCTTTCTGTCTCCCCTTCTCTCCTGTTTTGGCAGACTCTAGACTCTGCTTTTATTATCCCCAAGAATTTGATGGAAATAAGCTCTCTGAGTGATTCCTCATTGTCCAGCATCCTATTCCAGAACTGGCAGCTGCTCTTTTAAAAAAGGTGACCCCAAATTCTAGGTGGACATCTCTTGTTTGTTTTGGATTTTAGTGCATGTTAACCTTATGATTTTTACTGCTTGTTAGCTCTCAGGTGTGTTCCAAAAAATGATTATTGCTTTATTCACAGCTTTCCTAGTTTTTCTGAGAGGGAACATTGGCTTGACTATTGATTTGACTAAGAAGTCTGCCCTTCTTGAATGAAATACTTAGCTTCTTGTAATAAAAGGTTGGTAAGATCCAACTGTCTTGCTGAATATAGATGTTGCTATGAGTGCATCATGAGAAACGCTGGACTGGAAGAATCACAAGTTGGAAACAAGATTGCCCGGAGACATATCAATACGTCAGATAGGCAGATGACACCACCCTTATGGTAGAAAGTGAAGAGGAACTAAAAAGCCTCTTGATGAAAGTGAAAGAGGAGAGTGAAAAAGTTGGCTTAAAGTTCAACATTCAGAAAGAGAAGATCATGGCATCTGGTCCCATCACTTCATGGGAAATAGATGCGGAAACAGTAGAAACAGTGTCAGACTTTATTTTGGGGGGGTCCAAAATCACTGCAGATGGTGATTGCAGCCATGACATTAAAAGACGCTTACTCCTTGGAAGGAAAGTTATGACCAACCTAGATAGCATATTCAAAAGCAGGGATATTACTTTGCCAACAAAGGTCTGTCTAGTCAAGGCTATGGTTTTTCCAGTGGTCATGTATGGATGTGAGTTGAACTTTGAAGAAAGCTGGACACCGAAGAATTGATGCTTTCGAACTGTGGTGTTGGAGAAGACTCTTGAGAGTCCCTTGGACTGCAAGGAGATCCACCAGTCCATTCTAAAGGAGATCAGTCCTGGGTGTTATTGAAAGGACTGATGCTAAAGCTGAAACTCCAATAGTTTGGCCACCTCATGCGAAGTGTTGACTCATTGGAAAATACCTTGATGCTGGGAGGGTTTGGGGGCAGGAGGAGAAGGGGACAACAGAGGATTAGATAGCTGGATGGCATCACCAACGTGATGCACATGAGTTTGAGTGAACACCAGGAGTTGGTGACGGACAGGGGGGCCTGGCGTGCTACAATCATGAGGTCGCAAAGAGTTGGACACGACTGAGCGACTGAACTGAATTGAACTGAACAGATTATTCAGTCACTAGATCATTTCTCTCTGTGACCCCATGCATGTCAGGCTTCTCTGTTCTCCACTGTCTTCTGGAGTTTGCTCAGATTCATGTCCATTAAGTCTGTGATGCTATGGAGCCCATTAATTTTTACTGCTGTATTGTTTTCCAGTGTTTATCTTTCAAATTTCCTGGCAAAAGATTTTAAAAAGAGGTTTTTCTACTACAAATTGTGTTACTCTAAATATTTTCATAGATATCTACTGGTGTGTATGGGCAGATTGGTATTTTTTGACATTTAAAAAATTGGAGTATAATTGCTTTATAATGCTGTGTTAGTTCCTTCTGTAGAGTGAAATGAATCAGCTATAAAGGTACATATATCCACTGTCTTGGAAGAATTATTCTTGTATAAAAAGCTTAGTCTGTGGGAGCAAGTCTGATTCTTCAGCATAGAAAGGGTTTGCTTCAGCTACTTCTAGTAGCCAGATGTGCTCCCAACCAAGAGTCATGGAAGTTCTCATATAAGAGTTTCAGGCTGGTTACCACATTAGTTTTCAAACTCTAAAATCTCATAGCAATTTTCCATGTCCCAAGGAATATCAACCCCTTCGGATTCTTGCAGTTTCAGAATGCTTTCTTGTACTTTGACCCTCTGCTGCTCCAACTCCTCACCACAGGCTTCTTTTTCCATTTTTTCAAGTCCAGACTTTCAAGTATTTAATTATCCTCCCCCTGCTTGCTCCTGCCACTGCATCTAGCCACTAAAGCTTTATGCTTTGATCATGAAGACCTCATTCTGACCCTCCAGGGTATAGATCATGTTTGTGTGTCTGTTTGCAGGAAAGCTTTTGAGACACTTCCTACATTCATTCTGACCTGACAATTATGTGCAGTTCAGGTCTAGTTGTTCTGAGGTTGGAGAATTCCTTAGACTTCAAAGAACTTTCCCAATCAATCACACAAAAGCTTTTCAAACATTCATCCTATATGTATCATCAGCACCTAGCATATTGCCATGGCCAGTGACTGCACTCCAGGAAACCTGGAGAACCCAAATACTGCTAAAAAAACAGCAGCTTCACATTGGGTGCCAAAAACTGTTACCAGAAGTGGAGTCCTCCTGCTGCTCACTGCTCTAAAGCCAATAAAGAGCCAAGGTTGGTGGAAAGAGAAGTTTGCTTATTTTCTGAGACTGTCAAAAGAGGAGTTGGAGGAGAACTTATGTTCAAAGGCCAGCTCCCCACCCCCTCAATTCATGGGTAAGAGCTTTTTTGGCAGGGGAGGGGATGGGTACATGCAAAAAGAGCACAGTCGGCTAGACAGTCATCTTGAAATTGGTCATGCAATGATCTGATCAGCATCATCTTGATTGTTTAAAGAACAATTAATCTGCAGTTCCAGGATCAGTTTGTTCTCATTGCTCTGAGGCCAGTTCTTAGAATTGTGGCAGCTTATGTAAGGAAATGGCAACCCACTCCAGTGTTCTTGCCTGGAGAATCCCAGGGACAGGGGAGCCTGGTGGGCTGCCATCTATGGGGTCGCACAGAGTCGGACACAACTGAAGTGACTTAGCAGCAGCAGCAGCATGTCATGGCTAGAGACTGGTCATCATGTAATTAACTTTTCCACCTGGTGGAGGTTTCACTATCTGTGAGACAGATTATAGGATATGGCTGAGAATATTATCTATAACTCTTGAGGAAGAACTAAAGGTCCCTGCCTTTGCTTATTGACTAAACCATTATCATTCTGTCCTGTTTGATGGTTTTCCTTTGCTTCTGTATTTTTTCACTTTTCTGATTAAACTTATTCTTTGGTTACAGTTTTCCACAGACAAAAGGTAGACTGAGGACATGGGGGAAGGACCATAGGGTCCTACTCTGTTTTAGTCTCCCCTTTTCTTGGAAATTCCTCATGCCTGAAAAAGAACAAGTGCAGGAAAAAAGGGAATAAAGTTTGGAGAGAGGTTAGCCAACAATTTGGCAGAGGAATGCAGTTTCAGTTTGCATTTCTGCTTCAATTTTCCCCAATTCTTTGAGAGAATGAGACAATGACCATTTGGCTATATTTTGCTGAAATGGGGTGTTCAGTTCAGTCACTCAGTCATCTCCGACTCTTTGTGACCCCATGAACTGAGCACACCAGGCCTCCCTGTCCTTCACCAACTCCCAGAGTTCATCCAAACTCATGTCCATTGAGTCAGTGATGCCATCCAACAATCTCATCCTCTGTTGTCCCCTTCTCCTCCTGCCTTCAATCTTTCCCAACATCAGGGTCTTTTCAAATGAGTCACCTCTTTGCATCAGGTGGCCAAAATATTGGGAGTTTCAACTTCAGCATCAGTCCTTCCAGTGAACAGCCAGGACTGAGCTCCTTTAGAATGGACCGGTTGGATCTCCTTGCAGTCTGAGGATCTCTCAAGAGTCTTTTCCAACATCACAATTCAAAAGCATCAATTCTTCTGCGCTCATCAGAAATGGGGTGTAGGCCTGCCTAACTTAGGGAATGGATATAAAGTTAGGGAGAAAATATCAAGTTCCAGGTTTAGAATCAGTATTTTGTAGTGAGAAGATATTACCTCTCTCTTTAATTGCTTTGTCATAGCACTTGAACAAACATTTCAAATTTAGAAGATTATAATGAGGATGACAATTCTGAATGTATTTTTTCTTAGTGGTTAAAGTAGATGTGCAGCGTATGTTTAATAGGCTGCTTGGTTAGCCTAAAGTCCAAATTAAATAATGTATAATCCAAAATGACTTCCAATACTTCAATATGTAAGCATTTTAAAAAATCATGTTCATCTTTTAATTGAAAATCTTTCCATAGATATCACTGGTAGTCAATATATTTTTCTGACATTGCCGAAGTGGCTCAGTTGCCTGATCTGGGTCCATTCATTTATCTCAGTATTAGGTCTATTTTTGTTTGTTTGTTTATATATTTGCCTACCTATACACATTGAGGAAAACTAATCAGACATGACAAATAAGTACAGAGAGGTTTATGTTGATGGGGAAATATTTTATAAGTACATATTTTATCAGCTATATACCCAATTGCTTCACAAACATTGTACATGTGCTTCAAGCAATAAACTTAAAGCCAGCAATAATACACATCATAAGCAGTTATATACTCTGTGACAACTTCACTAGACAATTTTTTCCATCCTGAACATTGGGTCAAAAATATGGTTAGGAGCAAAACAATAACTTTCCATTAGAATTCTCTGTTATCAAAAGCAGCTCAATATTCTAGTAGAACTTTGTTCTCTTAACAGAAAAAAAAAAAAAATCAGTGTCACATCAGTTTGCTGTGTGACAAATAAGGAAATTCGTTTACCTAATTAAATTCAGTCTAAGCTTAATCATTCCTGACAAGAGACAAAATCTTTTTCTCAAAGTTCCTCTTTTGCAACCATCTATCACATATTCTATATCAAGATTATTCAACCCCCATCCAGAAATTACCAAATGAAAAACAAAATTATCATTTTTCTCAATAAAAATATCTCCATTCTTTATACTTCCTCTCACAAACAATACATATGCTATTTGCTTTGCATAGTGAAGTGTTTCCCTTATTATTTTTATATATTGAAATTTCTAACCCTTAAAAACCTTAACAAAAACAAGAAACATGTAAATTGAACTATTATACTAGCATTTTCTTATTGACAAACAATATATTTCATAATCTCCAAGAAAATACATTTTTTATAGTACAATTTCTCTTTAAGATGGTACAAGATATGTGTTTTTTAAACTCAAACCCTCTTTTCTTCAACTAAGGCTGAAGTCTCAGGAAAAGTGGACTGTGTTTATATTTCAAGGATGAGATGAGTTAATTTCAAACTTTCTTCTAGGTATATTTTTAGTCTCGAGGTCAGGATTTTGAAGAAAGTACTTTATCAAACTAGCTTTCTCTAACTGCATAGACAAAAAGTACAGTTTTGGAGTTTCAAAAGAGTTTCATTTTAACCAATCTTTTCTGGAATCTAAAGAGCACTGTTAGCTACACAATGTTAAAAAAATTAAGAATCCTTTCTTTAATCACAGTTTTGTAGCTTAAATCTTTCTAATGAAAAGAACATGAGTTTCCCATTTTACAAAAGACAACAGGGATACCATTATTCAAATGGAATACATATTCGCACACCAGAAGACAGAATTATCTCAATCCTTCAAGATGTGACTCATACAAAATCCAAACAAGTACATTCTCAACACAAACGGTCTTCAATAGAAGATACATATCAAAACCGAGTGGCAAAATACCCAAATAGAACTTCATACTCAAAAGAGAAATTTTCCCTGGAGCAGGGGAATGGGGATAAGGAATTGCTGGACTTATTAGATCTTGTAGCTCATTGACTCATCCAGATGCATCTTTCTATTTCACCAGGGAAAATTCTAAGTTGGCAGCAGTGCTGAGCAAAGAAGAAACAGGGAGGTTCCTCAAAACAAATGGTTTCAGCACCTGCTAGGAGTATTCCACCAAATCTCTCTCTCAGGGCCAGTTAGTCATCACGGAGCGGTGGATTCATAGCCACCATCCCTGCGCACTGCAGGGACCAGCGGCTTTGCCCTGGAAATCCCGGGAGACAAATGTCGCAAGAGCACAGCAATCACACACTGGGAGTCCCATACTGTTCTCATAACCATCCTGACACATCACTGCAGCCAGTGGCTTTACTCCAGGGAACCTGGAGGACCCAGACACTGCTAGAATCCTGCTGTTCCACTTTAGGTGCCAAAAAACTGTTACCAGAATTGGGGTTTGTCTGCTCTCTGCTCTAAAGTCAACAAAGAGGCAAGGTTGGTGGAAAGGAAAGTATACTCTTTCTAAGAGGCTGACAAAAGAGAGGCTGGTGAGTGAACTCATTTCCAAAGGGTGACTCCCCACACTTACTGGAGTAAGAACTATTACAGGCAGAGGGAGGGGGCTACATGCAGAAACAGCATAGTCATCTCTGACAGTCATCTTGAAATTGGTAAAATCAACTGATCACAGGTGGGCTGATCAGCATTATCTTGATTGTTTTAAGAGCAGTAAGTCATTAGTTCCAAGGTAGGCTTCTTCCCTTTTCTTTGAGGCCAGTTCTTGGAATTGTGGCACCTTATGTCATGGCTGCAGTCTGGGCATCATGAAGTTAAAGTCTTCCACCTGTTGGGGTTTCAGTATCTGTAAGACAGCTCACAGGATATGGCTCAGAATATTATCTGTAGCCCTTAAGAAGAAACTGAAGGTCCTTGACTTTGTTTAATGACTAATTTTTTTTGTTGTTGTTCTGTTTGATTGATTTCCTTTACATCTATATTTTCTCACTTCTCTGATTAAATTTATTCTTTGGCTAGTTTTTCTACAGAAAAAAAGGCAGACTGAGGACATAGGGAGAAGGGTCATGGGGTCCTGCTCCACTCTATACACACACGTACACACACACACATGCACACACACACACACATACACACACACACATCTACTGTTCACTTCTCAACACCGAGCACATAGTTCCATATTTGGGACGAGGTCCACAGCAATATGGAAGAGCTATTTTTCAAACCTGATTCTTCTGATGTTTGTATTCTGTCTTTTCTGTTTCTTAAATGCTGTGTTCCCAAAATAATTTTTGCATATTAAATTCTTCAGATCTACTGGGGACATCAATAAACTCAATACCTTAGGATTGCTGATTGATTGATAAGGGAACTTAGGAAGTGAAAATGAAGAAATTTCAATATCACTCTATTTCATTCTTTAATATCTTTGCAACCCTGGTAAATCCAAATATCTCAAGGAGCTTAGCTGATTGATTAAAAAGTTATATGTACTGTACAATTTGAATCACTTAACAGACTTAATTTGTCTTTACAAACTCTTATAAATTAGATGATTAAATTAAACTACTCATTGTGCTGTACATATCATATTACAATTGAAAGGCCAACTTGAAAATTGGAGAGTATATGTATATATAATATTTATTAAAGAAGAAAAATATATAACATCTGATAATTGACTTTTTCTGGTCCAGCATGCTTTGATTCTGAGTGTACTTTTTTTTGCCATATTTAATATATAATATAAGCACTGTCTTGTTGTACATGAGACCAAAGCATTAATTTCATTAAATTGGTTAATATCTGACATGTATGTATTCTAAAATCTTCACAGTTGAGGGAAAATCTAGTCTTTTTCTCTTATAATATAAAAACTATCTTGAAATAGAAACCACTATCTACCTCAGGAATAAAAATCCAGAATTCTGAACATGGAATATTTATGAGGAAATTCATTAAGATCAAATGACACATTCTTTATCTAATGCTCCCTGTTCATTTATTACTATTAAATCCTGTATAGACAGTGAGTTCAAGGGACACAGCAATGATTGAGGAGTCCCCATGGTGCTTCAACTAGCCTTTGTCATTAATTATATACTCTAAGTGGCATATTAGGAATCCTTGGAAGTGTCTTTGCTACACAGACAAAAAAAAAGATGATTGGAAAGATAAGATGCAAGATGCGAAGTCACTGCTACCCCTTGAAGTCAAGTGATAAGAACATTGTGATTGACTATATGCAAGGCCACTGTTAAATTGAGCAGAATCAAGACTGACAGAAAACACTGGAGTTAGCAATTAGTAAGTCATATTTCCTACATGCACAAACATCAGAATATATTTTATGAAACATATAGTAAAATAATCATGCAAAAACTAAGAGACAGTGTAGGAAGGAAAGAAAAATATTTTAAAAGTATTTTGTAGTTAAGTTTCCTATGGTTTTAATCAGACACATGGCAAATATATTAATGCCAATACAGGAAAAACTTTTAGGATTGTAACCAAAATAAAAAGAACAATATCCTCGAATAACATTCCATGAGGTACAGAAATATACTGGAATCCTCAACACAGTTTTTGAATAATGAAATCACCAACAGATTTTGAATAATTATGATGTTTTAAAGGTGACAAAAACATTGAATGAAAACAATAATGTCACAAGTATATCTTTAAAAATTTATGCTTCAAAATAGGTATATAAAATTTTTCAAATATAGAAAACTATAGTTTGTAATAGCAGAAAATTATTTTAGATTTCAATGGAAATCTTTTTGCTCCAACAAACATTTCACAAACATATAGACCAAGTAAATTTATTGTATCATTTTACATTTCTATGAATTCAGAAATAATTTATATTAGAATCATTTAATGTCTTGAAGCCATATTAATGTAATTTCCACATTTTTTTAACGGACAAATTTTGATATTCCTTATAATTACAATTGTTCTTAGCAATTTTTTGCATTACACAAATTTAAATTATCTTTCCACTCCCCAAGAAATAGCATCTCCAAGTCATTTATTCTTTAATTTATTCATTTTTGATTAATATCACCTTCTGCTGCTTTTTCAACCATGGGTAGATTTTGTTCCATTCTCACAAGGACATCACATTCTAGTGAATGAGTGTGTTCTGTGTCAGTCACTCAGTTGTGTCTGATTCTTTGCTACCCCATGAACTGTAGTGCACCAGGCTCCTCTGTCCATGGAATTCTCTAGGCAAGGGTACTGAAGCGGGTAGCCATTCCCTTCTCCAGGAAATCTTCCTGACCTAGGGATTGAACCCAGGCCTCCTGCATTACAGGCAGATTCTTTACCATATGAGCCATCAGTGAATAAGAGAAGGACTTAAGCAAATAACTGGACACCATTAGAGATAGATTAAAGGTAAGAAGAAATACTTGTCATTGGGTAATCTAGACTGGGATGGATTTAGAAGTCTTAAAGAATGCAGAATTCAGCCAACAGGACATAGATGAGACTTTCAGCAGAGAGAATACTGTGAGGTAAGGAACAGAAATTAGAAACAGAATATGATGGTCAAAGGACCACAAGAAACTTCCTGTTAGTGGAATGCGAAGTACTGAAGAGTAAGTAGCCAAACCAGATGGTGTTACTCCGATACTAGGAACTCGAAACTAACATATTTCATGAACAGAGATCAAAACCATGAATAGATTGTTAGCAATCTAAATCCAACAATGCATACAATTGTTCATGAGCCATCCATCAAGGCTTATTTGTGAAATACAAAATTAAATATTTAAAAATCAATAAATGCAAATTACTGTACAGGTAGAATAAATGACAAAACTGTATGAACATATGATAAATGCAGCAAGACATTTGAACAAATTCAATTATCAATCATGATATGATTTCCTGATATTCTAGAAATAGAGTAAAATAAAATTGTCTTCTATTTGATCTCTATCACCATGAAAAGCCTATCTATCAGCTCAGTTCAGTTCAGTCGCTCAGTCATGTCCGACTCTTTGCGACCCCATGAATCGCAGCACGCCAGGCCTCCCTGTCCATCACCAACTCCCAGAGTTCACTCAGACTCACGTCCACCGAGTCAGTGATGCCATCCAGCCATCTCATCCTCTCTCGTCCCCTTCTCCTCCTGCCCCCAATCCTTTCCAGCATCAGAGTCTTTTCCAATGAGTCAACTCTTCGCATGAGGTGGCCAAAGTACTGGAGTTTCAGCTTTAGCATCATTCCTTCCAAANGCCAGGCCTCCCTGTCCATCACCAACTCCCAGAGTTCACTCAGACTCACGTCCACCGAGTCAGTGATGCCATCCAGCCATCTCATCCTCTCTCGTCCCCTTCTCCTCCTGCCCCCAATCCTTTCCAGCATCAGAGTCTTTTCCAATGAGTCAACTCTTCGCATGAGGTGGCCAAAGTACTGGAGTTTCAGCTTTAGCATGATTCCTTCCAAAGAAATCCCAGGGCTGATTTCCTTCCTATATATAACATCAAATAATATTTCTTCTCAGACAACAAACCAAGGACATCTGAACTCTACTTTCACGGAACTAAGTAGAGTTAGTCCTAATTACTACAGTATGACAAGAAAAACCAAAAGGTGTACAGATAGCAAAGGAAGAGGTAAAACTATCTATAAAGAAATGACATGATTGTACATATAGATTATGCTGAGAATTCTACAAAAAGGATTTAAAACTAATGATTCAGTAAGATCACAGGATCCAAGCTCAAAGTACAAAAATCAGTTGTAAATTATAAACAAACAATGAAAAATTGGAAACTTAAAAAATTCAATGCCATTTTTAAGGTGGTTCAGTTCAGTTGCTCAGATGTACCTGACACTTTATAACCCCATGGATGCCAGCATAGATCCCATGGACCCCAGGCCTCCATGTCCATCACTAACTCTCTGAGTTTACCCAAACTTATGTCCATTGATTTGGTGATGCCATCCAACCATCTGATCCTCTGTCATCCCCTTCTTCTCCTACCTTCAATCTTTCCCAACATCAGGGTCTTTTCAAATGAGTCAGCTCTTTACATCAGGTGGCCAAAGTATTGGAGTTTCAGCTTCAACATCAGTCCTTGCAATAAAACACTCAGGACTGATCTCTTTTAGGATGGGCTGATTGGCTCTCCTTGCAGTCCAAGGGACTCTCAATACTGTTCTCCAACACCGCAGTTCAAAAGCATCAATTTTTCGGTGCCCAGTTTTCTTTATAGTCCAACTATCCCATCCA
Organism: Neotragus pygmaeus; assembly: GCA_006410875.1. Classification (NCBI taxonomy): domain Eukaryota; kingdom Metazoa; phylum Chordata; class Mammalia; order Artiodactyla; family Bovidae; genus Neotragus; species Neotragus pygmaeus. The sequence goes on from SJYV01054838.1 coordinate 232,944, forward strand.
TACATGATGTCTGGAAAAACCATAACCTTAACTAGACAGATTTTTGTTGGCAAAGTGATGTCTCTGCTTTTTAATGTGCTGTCTAGGTTGGTCATAACTTTCCTTCTAAGGAGTAAGCGTCTTTTAATTTCATGGCTGCAGTCACCGTCTGCAGTGATTTTGAAGCCCCAAAACATAAAGTCAGCCACTCTTTCCACTGTTTCCCCATCTATTTGCCATGAAGTGATGGGACTGGATGCCATCTGAATGTTGAGCTTGAAGCCAACTTTTTCACTCTGCTCTTTCACTTTCTTCAAGAGGCTCTTTAGTTCTTCTACGCTTTCTGCCATAAGGGTGGTGTCATCTGCATATCTGAGGTTATTGTCTCTCTTGTAACAAATCATAAACTATTTTGAAATAAATCTGACCCAGATTAATGTAAAGCTAGAGAATTCAAGACAAGTTTGTATTGGTAAAAGGACAGACATGTAGAGGAAGGGACTAGAATAGAGTCCAGAAAAAAAGCTACACATTTATGGTAGATTGATTTTCAATAAATGTACCACATCACTGAACCAGTAAAATGTAATACTTTCAATAAACTATACTGAAAAGTTAGATATTCATATGAAAATGCTAAACTCTTACCATACACCATATACGACAAAAAGTTAAATATAAATGGATCCTAGACCAAAACAAAAGAGATGAATTTATAAAACACCTGGAGGTGACACATACATTCAAGGGATTAGATCTGATAGAGTACCTGAAAAACTATGGATGGAGGTTCATGACATCGTACAGGAGACAGTGATCAAGAACATCCCAAAGAAAAAGAAATGCCAAAAGCCAAAATGGTTGTCTGAGGAGGCCTTACAAATAGCTGTGAAAAGAAGAGAAGTTAAAGGCAAAGGAGAAAAGGAAAGATATGCCCATCTGAATGTAGAGTTCCAAAGAATAGCAAGGAGAGATAAGAAGGCCTTCCTCAGAGATCAATGCAAAGAAATAGAGAAAAACAATAGGATGAGAAAGACTATAGATCACTTCAAGAAAATTAAAGATGCCAAGGGAACATTTCATTCAAAGATGGCCACAATAAAGGGTAGAAATAGTATGGACCTAAGAGAAGCACAAGATATTAAGAAGAAGTGGCAAGAATACACAGAAAAACTATATAAAAAAGATCTTCATGACCCAGATAACCACGATGGTGTGTACATCCACCTAGAGCCAGACATCCTGGAGCCAGACATCTTGGAATGCAAAGTCAAGTGGGCCTTAGGAAACATCACTATGAAGAAAGTTAGTGGAGATGATGGAATTCCAGCTGAGCTATTTCAAATCCTAAAAGATGATGCTGTGAAAGTGTGGCACTCAATATGCCAGCAAATTTGGAAAACTCAGCAGTGTCTACAGGACTGAAAAAGGTCAGATTTCATCCCAATCCCAAAGAAAGGCATTGCCAAAGATTGTTCAAACACAATTGCACTCATCTGACACACCTGCATACAGACTTCTCAGGAGACAGGTATGATGGTCTGGTATTCCCATCTCTTTAAGAATTTTCCACGGTTTGTTGTGATCCACAGTCAAAGGCTTTGACATAGTTGGTAAAGTGCAAATAGATGTTTTTCTGGAACTCTTCTGCTTTTTCAAAAGAGATCCGACAGATGTTGGCAATTTGACCTCTGGTTCCTCTGCCTTTCCTAAATCCAGCTTGAAAATTTGGAAGTTCATGGTTTATGTACTGCTAAAGCCTGGATTGGGGTATTTTGAGCATTACTTTGCTAGTGTGTGAGATGAGTGCAATTGTGCTATAGTTTGAACATTCTTTGACATTGCCTTTCTTTGGGATGGAATGAAAACTGACTTTTCCAGTCCTCTGGCCACTGTAGAGTTTTCCAAATTTACTGGCATATTGACTGCAGAACTTTCATAGCACCATCTCTTAGGATTTGGAATAGTGCAGCTAGAATTCCATCACCTCCATTAGTTTTGTTCCACAAAGGGTCAGAAAAGTACGAAAAAATGAGGAAAGAAGGAATCCATTCCTTCTTCTGTGTATCACTGTTTGACAGGGACATTTCATCTCATCTTCTCTGGCCCTCAGACTGGAATTTACATCATTGACTTATCTGGTTTTCAGGTCCTTGGACTCAACTGATGTATATTCCACGTGTTTCTGGGTCTCCAGCTTATGGAAAGCAACTTGTCTGACATCTAAGCCTCTGTAATTGAATGAGCCAATTTCTTGTAATAAATTTCTCTTTCTCTCTCTTCATATATAATATTGATTCTGTTCCTCTGGAGAAATCTGACTAGTGTAGAAAGTGTTCCTTTCTTTTCTATTTTTGAAAGAGTTGTGAAAAATAGGGATAAATTCTTGAAATACTGAGAATTCTCCAGTGAAGCCATCTGGGCCTGCAGTGGTGTTTTCTTTGGGGGGAGTTTCTGAATTACTAATTCTATCTCTACACTTAACATCAATCTATTCATTTTTTTTCTTTTTTATACTTCAATGTTGCTAATTTGTACCTTTCCAGCAATGTTTCATTTTATCAAGATTATTTAATATATGTTAGCATACAGTTGCTCATGGTATTCCCTTAAAATATTTTTGTCTCTGTAAATTAAATTGTGCAATCTCCTTTTCATTTGTGATTTTAATACATTGTTCTTTTCTCTTGGTCAATATACCTTAAAATTTTTCAATTTTGTCAGTATTGTTTAAAGAACCAAATAGAGTATTATTGACTTTCTCCATTTATCTTCTTTTTTTAAAATTTTCCCTCTACTCCTTATTATTGATATTTTCTCTTTAATGCTTGATTCAATCCAGATTGCCATTTTTATTCTATTTTTCAAGATGTAAATTTATATTACTAATTTCAGATCTTTTCTCTCTCTTTTTTAAATAGGCATTTATAGCCATTAATTACTTTCTAAAAGCTTCTTTAACTGCATTCATCTCAGAGTATTGTCTAGCTTCCCTTGTTTCTTCTTTATTTGTTACTTAAGAATATGTTAATTTTCACATATTTGTGAATATCCTACACTTTATTCTGTAATTAAAAAAAACTGATTATAGTAGATTGGATAACATTCTTTGTATGATTTTGTATTAGACACATATATGCATATGCATTGGGCATTCCTGATGGCTCAGAAGGTAAAGAATCTGCCTGCAATGCAGGAGACCTACATTCAATCCGTGGGTCAGGAAGAGGCCATGGAAAAGGGAATGACTACCTACTCCAGTATCCTTGCCTGGAGAATATCATGGACAGAGGAGCCTGGTGGGCTACAGTCCGTGGGTTTGCACAGAGTTGGACACGACTGAGTGATTAATACATACATACGCATGTATATGTATGTCTACCAGACAATTTGGTGATCTTTGAATTATGTAAAAAAATTCAACTTTGAATATACATCTTAGATAGAAACATAATTATCATGTTATCCTGATAGACTGAGCATTTTCTCATTTAAAAAAATTTTATTTTTCTTTTTTCCTACACTGACAGTTTTGTCTTATAGAATGTTTTGTCTGATATTGCTGTAACCATCCAGATCTGTTGGTTATTTCTTTTGTGATAAACCATTGATATTTCAGATTTTCTTTCCTTCCCATTCTACTTCCAATATTGTGTCCTAGTAAATAGGGAAGTTTACTGTGGCCTTGTGTAGCAGGGAAGGCAATCTTAGATTTATAGTGTCATGTGAATCTGTATGAGTCTTAATGACAATAATGCTCCTTGTCTGGCTGTTCAATACATGTCCTGTGGGCTTCTGTTGTGTGTCTACAGAATCAAGATACTTTCACTTTCAATTAGCTCTTGAGATTGTCTCCTCTTTGCTGATGGACTCCCATCTTAAGTCTCACTGTTATTTCCCCTTGAGGTCTGCCCGTGACACTCTTATTTAATTCTTCACCTGATAACTCAGTCCTTTAATAGTTTTCTACAAGTATGTTTTTCTCCACTACAGTGCACCATATCAAGCTCACTAACTGCCTTCTAGGCTATCCACTCCAGTATTCTTGGGTTTCCCTTGTGGCTCAGCTGGTAAAAAGTCTTCCTGCAATGCAGGAGACCTGGGTTGAATCCCTGGGTTGAGAAGATCCCTTGGAGAAGGGAAAGGCTACCCACTCCAGTATTCTGGCCTGGAGAATTCCATGGACTACAGTCCATGGGATCGCAAAGAGTTGGACACTACTGAGCAACTTTCACTTTCATAGCTTTGTAACCTGTCACTTTAAATAGCACACTGTGGTACACTTTGTTTCTTGGAAACCATGCCCAAACACCAATTTTATTATGATATTCTGCAATGTTAGGGGAAAAGAAGGTTATATATAAAGAAAATGAGAATGAGGGAGGAAGGTAAGAAGGAAGTAAGGAAGGGGAGAAAGAAAAGAATTGGCTGTGGGAGTTAGGGAGGGACAGAAGGAGAAGGGGAGGGAGGAGAAAGAAAAATCAATTTGTTCTCAGCTTCTTCAGGTTCCCTCCTTAGGTACTTTGGCTCAGAATTAGGAAGTCTTGAATAATCATAATAACCTATGGTTATTATCTACTATGTTTTATCCACTTTGATCATTTTCTTTTTCCAAAGTTTGGGCTTTTTCCTCTTTTCCAACTGTTCAAAAGCTTCAATATGTCATATTCTCCTTCATCTCAGTCATTATCTATCATCCCTTCCTTAAGATTCTATAGAAATAGTTTTTGGAGGTAGTAATAAAGTGATGTTAATAATAAAACACATGGGATTTCAGACATTATTTACATTTTAATAAATTAGATCACAAATCATTACTGCAGATATTTACTGTGCTTTTAAAATAAATAATTTTTCATTAACTCTTGTCCAAAATGTCACTGGCACTCTGAAATATTTAAGATAGATAAGCAATATAAATTTGCACACCAAATAACTGGATATTCATAAAATTAATAAATGATTATATATTAGAAACAATTTTTATATTTATTTTTGATGTCCAGGCAAATTGACAGTTACTGAGATGATGTTTATTCAGATTTTAATCATTACATATATAGTCTCTATCTTCTTTGTTTTCACCTATTTTTCTATTGTTCAACCTATTGTGAAGCACACTGTTAATTTTATATAAATAAAAAGTAATTTTTAATTTGTTAAAAATATTATATATAGTGTCTTATATGGTTATATTTGATTATGTAATATCTAATCTATATATAGATAATATTTATATATGATATAGTGTTTCAGTTTATATAAAAATTCCAGCTTTTTTATTATAAACTCCAATATTCTTTATTACTAAATGATTTTGTTCACAATACGGGAACGATTTGACATTTTCCTTTTTTTCACAAAACTTTTAACTTAAAAAATAGATTATAATTATTTGAAGACAGTCTACTCAGAATTTGTACCAAAGAATGACTTTTATTTTGCAATTTAAAATTGTGACTAGCTTCTAATAAAAAGTTGAACAGTAATAACAGTAATAAGAATAGAAAATTTGAGTTCAAAATTTTAAACCATGATGGAAATCTGTAATATTGCTCCCAAATTTAATCAAGTAACATTTAAAATTTTAAGTTTTTACTGTATTTTCTACTTGTGATATAGTAGGACTATAGTATTATGCACCAAGAGGTTGTGGTTTATGCAATAAGTACTATAGTTTTATTTACGATACTTGAAAGGAAAATGTAAATATTATTGAAAAAATATACAATATACAAATGTCTATAACTGGATAAGAACTTACTTTTTAAAGTTTAGAACTTAATCAAAATCAAGATCTTCATATATTTAAAAACTCACAGTACACAGGGAAATATATGTGTTTAAAGAAATTCCTTAGTCGCTAAATTGTGTCCAAATCTTTTGTGACCACATGGACTGTAGCCTGCCAGGTTCCTCTATCCATGGGATTCCCAAGGTAAGTGTACTGGAGTAGGTTGCCATATCCTTCTCCAGGGGATCTTCCCCACCCAGGGCTTGAACTCATGTCTCCTGCATTGGCAGGCAGTTTCTTTACCACTGAACCACCAGGGAGGCTCACATATTCCATTAGGCAAATGATAACAAAATCTTCACATTCCCAGGACAGATGTGAAGACACACAATTGATATATCCAAAATGTCTAATTCCTAAGAAAACAAATAAGGTTAAAATCTCTTTGAAAAATAGGCTGGTGAGAAATTTAAACTGAATTCCATCTCAGATCTTTTATACAAGAATATATAATAAAAGGAAAGGAAATCTGGGAAAATACTAAGATGTGAAAAAGGAATTACAAGACTGAAACAGAACTATTACTGCATCAGGTCTATTAAAATTATAAATAGTATCGAAACTACTTGGATTCAGTTCAGTTCAGTTCAGTTGCTCAGTTGTGTCTAACTCTTTGTGACCCCATGGGCTGTAGAATGCCAGGCCTCCCTGTCCATCACCAACTCCAGGAGTTTACTCGAACTCATGTCCATAGAGCTGGTGATGCCATCCAACCATCTCATCCTCTGTCATCCCCTTCTCCTTCCTTCAATCTTTACCAGCATCAGGGTCTTTCCTAGTGAGTCCGTTCCAAAGTATTGGAGTTTCAGCTTCAGCATCAGTCCTTCCAATGAATATTCAGGACTGATTTGCTTGAGGATGGACTGGTTGGATCTCCTTGCAGTCCAAAAGACTCTTAAGAGTTTTCTCCAACACCAGTATTCAAAAGCATCAATTCTTTGGCGCTTAGCTTACTTTATAGTCCAACTCTCACATCCACACATGACTACTGGAAAATCCATAGCCTTAACTAGATGGACCTTTGTTGGCAAAATAACGTCTCTGGTTTTTAATATGCTGTCTATGTTGGTCATAACTTTCCTTCCAAGGAGTACTGCTACTGCTAAGTCACTTCAGTCGTGTCTGACTCTGTGCGACCCCATAGACTGCAGCCCACCTGGCTCCGCCGTCCCTGGAATTCTCCAGGCAAGAACACTGGAGTGGGTTGCCATTTCCTTCTCCAATGCATGAAAGTAAAAAGTGAAAGTGAAGTCGCTCAGTAAGCATCTTTTAATTTCATGGCTGTAGTCACCATGTGCAGTGATTTTGGAGCCCGCAAAAATAAAATCTATCACTATTTCCACTGTTCCTCCATCTATTTGCCATGAAATGATGAGACTAGATGCTTTGATCTTAGTTTTCTGAATGTTGAGCTTTAAGCCAATTTTTTCATTCTCTTCTTTCACTTTCATCAAGAGGCTCTTTAGTTCTTACTACTTGGATTACCACAGTAATTAGAATTATTCATATTTTATCATTTTAATTATTTCAGTCAGAAGGTAGTATTTACTTGACCAAAACTGATCTCCAAGAGGCTGACCTCCAGAGAAAGAAGTCGGCTTGGGCAGAGCCCTGGAGAAAAAAGTCACAGTCTAGTGTTCAGGCAATTGCTTCTGGTCCAGAGAAGACCTGGACTAAGGCTCCTAATGCTGCTAAAGGAGAGGTTTGTGCTTTTCCATTTGAAATACTGGACCAGCAGGATAGGACTGGAGTCACGATTTTGCTCTATCACATTGCTATTATGTCTTGACCCAGATTCCATAAAGAGGGGACACTTTACCGCTCTTGCCACTTTGAGGATCTTGTGGAGGAAGGATGAGCATCCCCCACCTAGACTGTGATATCATGCCCTGCCATCTGGGTGTGTGCTAGGTGATCACGGACCCACACACCTCCTCCTGCTTATATCACTGTGAGTTTTCCAATGAGCACTCTTTCCATAGGCCCAGCATTTAGCTCTTGACCATTGCTTTTCTTTTTGGGAAAGTCAGCTTCACAGTAAATAAAAGCTATATCTTATTCTTTGGGAAAAGTCTCCCCAGGTGGCTCAGTTGTAAAGAAACCACCTGCCAATGCAACAGACAGAGGTTTTAGCCTTGGGTCAGGAAGATCCCTTGGAGAAGGAAATGGTGACCAACTCCAGTATTCTTGCTTGAAAAATCCCATGGACAGAGGAGCTTGGTGGTTTACATTCCACGGATTCGAGAAAAGTTGGTTATAACTTAGCAACTAAACAACAACAAAACAACAATTCTTTGAGAAAACAAGAATTTTTTTGTTTGTTTGTTTAGGTCAATTTGGCCACTTAGAATTGACAGAGCATCAATTTTATATTGTTATTTTTTCTTCTCCATATATATATGTATATTTAAGGGCATTTAATTTTTATAATAAAATATTTTATTAAAATAAGAAAAGCTGTAAAGTTTACCTGATGGTATTATTCTTGACCATGGTAAACCAATCTTTAATATTCTAGTATCAATGTCTAAGGGCAGCTAACTCAACTATTAGGTTTACACTGAATTGAAAAACTAATTCAGTTTCTTATATAATAATTACTGATTGCTATATGCAGCATGATCGCATACCTACAGATGTTAGGCCTATAGTAAAGATATTATTTAATCAGAGATGTCCAAGGCCCACCAGATAATTGCACCTGACCTGAGATATGACAACACAGTAGAAATCAAGCAAGTTTAGGTGAAAAGGAGTCTTATTCCCAACAGACAAATAGCAAGTGTAAAGGAAGCATATGGAAGCATGGCAGGCAGAAGAGAATGAAATAAGACAGTGTCTTGATTAAAGAAGGTAAAGAGAATTTTTGTAGAACTTGAGCTGGAGAATTTGATTGGGGTCAGGTCAGGTGGCTTATAAGTCAAATTGGGAAACTGTGAATCAACTTAACAGTTGAAACCATTCTAAGGAGCAAATAATTATAATTAGGGGGATGTCAAGGTTTATATGATATTGAAAATATCTCTCTGATGAGGTTGGAGAGAATTCCAGTCAGATGCAGTTACATGTTGCATTCAGTGGTCCAAATGACAGATATTAATAATAGCTTGGGCAAGGGTTATAATAATACAGTCAGTAAGGAATGATCAGAACAGGGTTATTTATGGTGTTGTATGTATCTGCTGATAATTAGGTATGGAGGAAGAGCAGGAAAGTAATTCAAGAAAGACTCACATAGTTGGATGTGAAATCACTCACTGAGATCAAGCATATTGGAAAAAACATTGGATTTGAGGGGAAAAGATGATGAGACCAGATTTGAGTTTATTAATTTGCAACGTTTTGTGACGTACCTGGTCAGTTTTATACATCTATCAGGAGCACAGAAGAGTCATCTAGACTGGTGGCACACATGTTACAGTTACTTGCAAAGTTTTCTATAAATAGGCATTAGAAGTAACTATGGATTATGTAAGCAAAAGTGTGGTTTTATTGGGAAGATTTTTATTAACTCACATTTTCTCAAATATGCCCACAGAGCCAGGCTTAGAAAACAATCAAGAACAATTATGCCCACAGAGCCAGGCTTAGAAAACAATCAAGAACAAAGAATGCAAGGTGGCCAACTGAAAGCAAAAATCTCATCCCAGAGCCCATCTGGTGAGACTGTATATAGTCTCCACCTCATTCACCTCCAGCCCTCTGTGCCACAGAATATTGCATGCGTGTGTGCTAAGTCTTCAATCATGTGATCCTATGACTGGAACCCACCAGGCTCCTCTGTCCATGGGATTCTCCAGGCAAGAATACCAGAGAGGGTCATAATTTCCTTCTCCAGGGGATCTTCCTGACCCTGGGATTGAAAGCACATCTCCTGAATTACATGCAGATTCTTTACCTCTGAGCCACCAGGAAACCTGCCACAGGATATTAGATGCAGCTAAAGGTGTTGCCAGCACTGCTCCTGTTGTTAGAACCACAAAGAGGGGGCTGCAGCTGACCCAACTGCTACCAGGAAAATGAATCCTGACTGTGCGAGATGATTTGTATTCCTAGTTGAAGATTTAAACTCTGCTAGGCATGAGCATCTGATTATACAGCCTACAACATATGCTTGAGCTGGAAATGTGCATCTCTGTAGCTTCCCTGAGCCCAACCTCATCTCGTGCTGTGGAGAATTCCTCACTTGTAGCAATGGGTTTCAGACAATGAGTAACCAATAGTATGACAAGTGTCCAGATCAATCCAGTCATTACACTAAACAAGTAATAGATTTTAAGAAATTTCTTAGGGCATATAGATTTAGAAAATGAAAAGAATTCTATATAAAAGTGAATCTATTTAATTATTAATATTTCCATAAGGCAAAAAAAAAAAAAAAGGCTCAGAAATTTCAGCTGTGAGTCTTCCTAATTTTTACCCCTATGTGTTCTTGTGGTGTTTGTTTAACTTGATATCCTGGGTCTACCTTGCCATGCTCATTTTCTTGCTGGAGTATAGTAAGGAGTTACGAGAATTTCCTGGAGCTCTAGTGATTAGGACTCTGTCTTCTAATGTGGGAGGCATGGGTTCAATCCTGGACTGGGAACTAAAATCCCACATACTGTAGAGTGTTATCAAAAACTAAAAAAAAATTATGCGTACCCACAGTTTCCCTCATGAGCACTCCTTTTGGAGAATGTGTGGAAGCATTATTGTGTTTGGTAAGACAGAACTTATGTGGTGACCTACTCCTGCTCTAGACCAAGGGTTAAAAAAAATTATTGGGTAAATTAAAAGTCAATGTAAAATATTATTGGAGTGAATTGTAATTTTTGGCATGGTCTAGCTGCTATGGATTAAGTTAAGTCTCCTCAAATTCAGATATTGGAACCCTAACCTCCCAGCCCATGTGATGCATTGGACAGAGGCCTTTAAGGAGGTTATTAAGGCCAAATGAGGAGAAGGAAATGGCAACCCACTTCAGTATTCTTGCTGGGGAATCCCATGGACAGAGGAGCATGGTGGGCTTCCATCTACGGGGTTGCACAGAGTTGGGCACGACTGATGTGACTTAGCAGCAGCAGAGGTCCTCAAGGCCATCTCTGATCCAATAAAACTGGTGCCCATATAAGAAGAGGAAGAGGGGCACTCATGGTGGCTCAGTGGTAAAGAATTTGCCTGCCAGTCCAGGGGACATGGGTTCAATCCCTGGTCCAGGAAGATCTCACATGCCGCAGAGCAACTAAGCTCACGGATCACAACAACCGAGTCTGTGCTCTAGAGCCCGGTATCCACAACTGCTGAGCCCTTACACCACAGCTACCGAAGCCTGAGTGCCTAGAGCTTGTGCACCACGACAAGAGAAGCCACTGTAATGCGACACCCCCATACTGCAACTAGACAGTAGCCCCCCACTCTCTGCAACTAGAGAAAAGCCTGCAGAGTAGCAAAGACCTAAAGCAGCCAAAAATAAATAAATAAAATATTTTAAAAAGAAAAAGGAGACACCAAAGCTTTCTCTCTTCTATGTGAGAACACAGTCGTCTACAAGTCAAGAGAGAGTGCTCACCAGAAACCAACCATGTGGACACCTTGACCTTTGACTTCACAGCCTCCAGAACTGTGAGAAATAAATTTCTATTGTCTAAGTGACCCAGTCTATAGTATTTTCTTATGGCAGCCTGAGCAGACTAATACACTATCTGCCTTTTACTGGTTTTGTACTGTCCACAGTTTTAGGAAAACACAGGAAGACTGGAGTATATTCTAACTCTGAGTGAATAAAGGATAGCTACCAAGATCATTGGGCTTCCCAGGTGGCTTAATGGTAAAGAATCTGTTTGCCAATGCAGGAGACGTGGGTTTGATCCATGGGTGGGGAAATATCCTGGAAAAGGAAATGACAACTCACTCCAGTACTTTTGCCTGAAAAATTCCATGGACAGAGGAGCCTGGTGGGCTACAGTCTGTGGGGTTAATGACTGAGAATGAGCATACCACATCATAGGCTACCAAATTTATCATTAGTGTTGCGATCATGTTTGAAGAATTTTCTATGAGTGCATAAAATAAAAGTGACCTGTATTAAACAAAGAAAAACATTTTTATTTATAACATTGATAGATACGTATGTACAATTTTTCAAATTCTAATGCAACAGTGAATTTTATACACTATTATAAATAAATCACCTATTTATATTAGGCAGAATTTATTACTGAGCATATTTAGCAAGACTTTGTTATATATTGCCAATATCCATTGGGTCATTGAAGAAGGAAGAGAGTTCCAGAAAAACATCTATTTCTGCTTTATTGACTATGCCAAAGCCGTTGACTGTATGGATCACAATAAACTGTGGAAAGTTCTGAAAGAGATGGGAATACCCGACCACCTGACCTGCCTCTTGAGAAATCTATATGCAGGTCAGGAA
>SJYV01054838.1:246451-263124 GCA_006410875.1 Neotragus pygmaeus
TTTTTCCAGTAGCCATGTATGGATGTAACAGTTGGATTAGAAAGAAAGCTGCTGCTGCTCCTGCTAAGTTGCTTGAGTCGTGTGCTACTCTGTGTGATCCCATAGACGGTAGCCCACCAGGCTCTGCTGTCCCTGAGATTCTCCAGGCAAGAACACTGGAATGGGTTGCAATTTCCTTCACCAATGCATGAAAGTGAAAAGTGAAAGTGAAGTCACTCAGTCATGTCCAACCCTTAGCAACCCCATGGACCGTAGCCTACCAAGCCTCTCCGTCCATGGTATTTTCTAGGCAAGAGTACTAGAGTGGGGTACCATTGCCTTCTCCAAAAGAAAGCTGAGCACCAAAGAACTGATGCCTTTGAAAAGTAGTTTTAGAGAAGACTCTTGAGGGTCCCCTGGACTGCAAGGAGATCCAACCAGTCCATTCTAAAGGAAATCAGTCCTGGGTATTCTTTGGAAGGACTGATGCTAAAGCTGAAACTCCAATACTTTGGCCACTTCATGCAAAGAGATGCACACTAGAAAAGACCTTGGTGCTGGGAAAGATTGAAGGAGGGAGGAGAAGGGGACGACAGAGGATGAGATGGTTGGATGGTATCACCGACTCTATGGACATGAGTTTGAGTAGACTTCCGGAGTTGGTGATGGACAGAGAGGCCTGGCATGTTGCAGTCCATGGGGTTGCAAAGAGCCACACATGACTGAGCAACTGAACTGAACTGAACTGGTTATATATGCTAATAGTAAATGATTACAGTGTATAAAAATCTTCTATTATTTATGTGTGGGACATATAGCACCATGAATATATTGAGTTTGCTTTCTTTTATCTTTGTATATATTAATTTGTAAATATATATTTGCCCTTTGAAAAGAAAACTTGCATGCTTTCTTATACTTTTTCAAGAGAATGGTGACTTCTAAAAGCCTGCTATTAATTACTCACGTATGTGTAGTTTGCTTAATCATGTCTGATTCTTTGGAACCCCATGAAATGTAGCCTTCCAATCTCCTCTGTCTATGAGATTTCTCAGGCAAGATTACTGGAGTAGATTGTCATGACTTTTTCTAGAGGATCTTTCCAACCTAAGGACTGGACCCTCATCTCCTGCATTGTATTCAGATTCTTTATCTTCTGAGCCACCTAGAAAACCTAATTACTCATGCTTAACAACAAATACTGCATATTTTCTGCGAATTTCAAAAAAAAAAAAAAAAACTATGGGTTTCTCAAAACAAACTAAGATCTTGTCAGAAAATAGTACCAATAAACGTTAATATTTTAAAGTTTTGTTAGAAATATTTGGTTTTATTATCTGTGACTAAAATTTCACCCTTCTTTCCCAATATCTTTTCTCAGTTTTTCCATCTATGGAACATAAATAAAACATAATTAAATATGGAAAAATTGAGGTATGTATTATTGTATTTAAGTAAGATACCTTTAGGATCCCTCTTGTTATCTATATAACATTAAAAATTTTTGTGTCTTACCTTTGAGCAATATCAATTGATTCATGGGAGAATAGCAAATAAACTGAGGATTCTGAACCACACATGTACAAAGATTTAACAAATATTGTATTATAATATTATTGTATGTATATATTTATTTGTAAATAAACTTAAATAAGTGAAACAATATAAATTTTAAGAAAATTAATCTTTATAATTTTCAATGATTTTTTACTTTTGCAACCTATATTGAAAGTATTTCTTACTTTTCTAATGAATGTTTAATTATATGTATTAGTGTGTTTTGGGCAATAATATGAGTAAATTCATTTGTTACATTGGTTCAATTACAACTTCTCTTGGAACTCAATTAGAATTTATCAAAAGGAGTAACTGTACTGGACAATATCCATAGATTTTTCTATACTGACTATTTGGTTTGGAGGTTGAAGAAAAGCTGCTGGAAAGATAAAATTTGTGTGGAAAAAAGTAAGATGACTACATTTCACATATATTTGCATGATAACTTTAATAAATCGATGGTATCCTATGATTCTATACGGGTATTGAGTTTGATTCTAAACGTGATTTTGCCCCTCCTACCATCTTCTTGGGCCTCTCCTTTGACCTTGGACATGAGGTATCTTTTTTTGGTGAGATCCAACATTCTCCTGTTAATTACTCGGCAGTGAGTTGTAATTTTGAAGTTCTCACAGGAGAAGATAAAGCACGTCCTTCTACTCCACCATCTTCAGGGAAGGATGATTCTATGAGAAACTTACAGTAATCTGTCAATTAAAATTTAACTTTTTTAGACAGTCACTATTTTAATTTCTGATATTGACTATGAAGTCCATTACCTTTTAACTGTAGAAGTGAAATACAGATTTATTTTTCTCCTTTGCCTTTTTTTTTTTCAGGAGCCCAAGCATGTAACCTAGACCCCACAATTCAGATATTTGATAGAATCAATACTGTGAAAAGAACAGAAGTTATGGCATCTGACTTTTGAGGGCAGAAATTGTTCTGAGTCAAATAGTCAGGATCTACTAGGGTGTATTGATAATTCCTAGGAAATGTCGTAGAGAAGACCATAGAGGAATATTTGCACCAAAATAAAAGAACGTCCTTGCATGTAGATGAATTCAAACTCATCATCTCATATTATTCTTGTGAAAGTTTTGCATAAGTCTATTTTTGTTCTAATTCAATGGGGTAGTATTTTAATATTTTAACTCAGAAGTTGCTTTCTCTTTCCTCCCTAAAGGGAAAAACAATGTCAGTTAATGTCTTGAATGTATTTCTTTAGTCTCAACTGGGTGTATGGTATGAAACCAAAGTGTTTTTTATTTGCAAGAGCTAAACATTAAAGAAAACGAATTTTTAACACTTCCCTTTGAGAGTCAGATCTCAGTGGATTCACAGAAGAATCTTTTTACTCTAGCAGAGAATTTTTAATCTAGAGAATTTTTATTTTAATGTNCCAAAGTGTTTTTTATTTGCAAGAGCTAAACATTAAAGAAAACGAATTTTTAACACTTCCCTTTGAGAGTCAGATCTCAGTGGATTCACAGAAGAATCTTTTTACTCTAGCAGAGAATTTTTAATCTAGAGAATTTTTATTTTAATGTTAAAAAAATTAGAAGTAATGAGAGTTTTCTCACTTATAGGAAATTAACAAAAGTCCTCTTGATCATAGGAAAAAAGGAGAGGAAGCAAAGAACAAGGTGGAGTCTGGGTGTGAATAGAGATTACTAGAAATATCAGAGGAGAGACATTTCTGCTCACTTTTCTCCTGGAATTTTGGAAGAGAGCAACTTTCGAGAGTGCTGTGCACAATACAGGAAGGATTGCACTGTGGCATTTTGGAAAGAAAAGAGACCTGAAGGAGCTGTTGTTGTTTGTTTAGTCACTAAATCATACTTGACTCTTTGTGACCCATGGATTGCAGCATGACAGGTTTCCCTGTCTTCCACGGTCTCTTGGAGTTTGCTCAAACTCATGTCCATTGAGTCGGTGATGCTANCTGGGGGGCGGGTCGGGCTGGGGGGAGGCCACAGGATAGCGGTGTCCGCGGGGAGTTCAGGGCCCACACCCCGCTGTCCTTTCAGGTCAGTGGCAAACACGAGCAGGCTGCCGCCAGCGGCTCCAGACCGCCAACAAGCGTTCGCGAGGACGCTGGGTCCCGCGGCCCGCGCCGGCAGAACCTCGCCAGGCAGGCGGGAGCTCGCGGCGGGATGGGGGGCGGCGGCCAGGCCCCACCAGACACGCTCACACGCCCGGGAACGGCACTCCAGAGGCTCCCGGGAGGGCGGTGAGCCCAAACGGGTTCCGGCCGCGAGGAGGGGTCGGACCCCGGGTGCCCGGGAGGTGCAGGCCGGCCAGGGCTGCGGAGTGAGCGGCAGATGGGAGTGGGAAGCCGAAAACGGCCACCCTGGAACCGCGGGCCGGGAGAAGGCGCCGCGGAAGCGCGGGTCCCGGGCGAGAGGCAGACAAAGGCTCGGGTGCGCACGCGGTGGACGGTGGCGCCGGAGCCCGCGCCGAGGGCCTCCAGGAGCCGCGCCCGACCCGGCTGGCGCCGGAGTCGCCCGGGGTTCCCGCGGGCGCGACCTCCCGCCCCGCCCCGGCCTCCGGTCCTCACCTCGCTCGCCCTCCATCCAAGACAACGGCGGCCCCCTCCTCCGCGCACCCGGCGCCTCTTCCCTGAACATCTCCTGCCTCCTGCCTCCTAGCAAACATCTGCCTCGATGCTTCTGCTCGGCTTTGCCCCCCTCCCCCGCGACACGCCTTCCGCCACCCCTGCTCCGGCGCGCTCCGAGCCCCGCTCGCGGGGAGTGCCCGGGGTCCCGTGTGGGGCGCGGCCCCAGGGGTCTGGACCGGCGGCGCCGTTCTCCCTCGCCCGAACAGCCCATTGTCCTCCCCCTTACCAATCCGAGCACCGGCTAAGCCCCAGGATCTAGACTCGAGATCCTAGAGAAAGTGGACTCTGGGCGGAGGCACACCCATCTCCACGCGGTCGGTCCACGCTCTGGAGCCGGGTCTCGGTGGGGCCCGGGGTAGCCAGGCCGGGCCGCGACGCCGCGCCCGGGAAACAGCCGGCGCCTCCACCTTCGGGAGCGCGGGGTCCCGGGGCCCCGGCCTGCCCTCCTCCCGGCCTGCCAGGGGAGGCAGCGGGCGGGACACCCCCCGGAGGAAGGAAGCGCCTCTACTCCAGCCAAGTGACCCCAGGCTAAAGAGCGAGGAGCCGGCGTCCGTGGCGCGGGAGCTGACAGGAGACNTCTCCTGGTTTGATCTCCTTGCTGTTTGAGGGACTCTCAAGAGTCTTCTCCAGCACAATTTGAAAGCATCAGCTCCTCAGCTCTCAGGTTTCTTTATGGTCCAACTCTCATATCCATACATGATTACTGGAAAAACCATAGCTTTGACTAGACAGACCTTTGTTGGCAAAGTGATGCCTCTGCTTTATAATACACTGTCTAAGTTTTTCATAGATTTCTTTCCAAGGAGCAAACATCTTTTAATTTCATGGCTGCAGTCACAGTCTACAGTGATTTTGGAACCCAAGAAGAGAAAATATGTCACTTTTTTCACTTTTCCCCGTCTATTTGCCATGAAGTGATAGGACTGCATGCCATGATCTTTGTCTTTTGAATATTGAGTTTTAAACCAACTTTTTCTCTCTCCTGTTCCACCCTCATCAAGAGATTTTTTTAGTTCCTCTTCACTTTCTGCCACTGGAGTGCTATCATCTGCATATCCGTGGTTGTTGATGTTTCTCCTGGAAATCTTTATTCCTGATTGTGATTCATCTAGCCTGGTATTCAGCATGATATACTCTGCATAGAAGTTACATAAGCAGGTGACAATTTATAGTCTTGATGTACTCCTTTCCCAATTTTAAACCAGTCTGTTGTTCCATGTCTGTTTCTAACAGCTGACTCTTGACCTAAATGCAGATTTCTCAGGGGATAGGTAAGATGGTCTGGTATTTCATCTTGTTTCACATGAATTATGTATATCATNATTCATCTAGCCTGGTATTCAGCATGATATACTCTGCATAGAAGTTACATAAGCAGGTGACAATTTATAGCCTTGATGTACTCCTTTCCCAATTTTAAACCAGTCTGTTATTTAAACCAGTCTGTTGTTCCATGTCTGTTTCTAACAGCTGACTCTTGACCTAAATACAGATTTCTCAGGGGATAGGTAAGATGGTCTGGTATTTCATCTTGTTTCTCATGAATTATGTATATCGTGGAGAATATCCAGCTTTTCTAGAGGAAGATCATACTGAACAGCTTCTTTGGAACCCAATGAGGCCTGGAATTGGGATCAGACAAGTATAAAATATGAATTCTTTTCAATATGATGGCCTAAGGAAGAACATGTCTTGCAATTTCTGCAAAGAAGCCAAGATGGCTGGAAGAGAGTGGCTAAGGGTACAGTCATAACAGACTAGAGGATAAAGAAAGATTCAATCTTTTAGGGTCTTTGCATCCATGTTAATTATTTTGGTATTTGTTCTAGATAAATAGGAACTTAATGCATATTTTCAGCAGAGGAGTTACATGATTAGATTTTCATTTTAACAGAATTATAGTATTTGTTGTATTAAGTATAGAAAGAAATGGTAATGGGGAGACAGAGCAAAGAAGATATTCTTACAGTAAATCAGGTTAGCAATCATTGGTGCTTTGGGCTAGAATATTAGCAAGGAAAGAGAACAAAAGTAGTTGATTGCTGGCTGTATTTTTTAGGTAGGATCAAGATGGTTTTTGATTCTTTGAATAGGAGCTCTGTGAGAAAGAGGGAAGTCAAAGATCTCCCTATCTCTCTTTTTCCTATCTGCAAAGATGGATTATTTTTCATTGAGTTGGAGAAGAACTTTGGTAGAATCAGTTTGAGGAAATGTTGGAGTTAAAGAGAATTTTGGACATGTTAAATTTAGGATGATAACTCTACTCCCAAGTGAAGTTTTTAAATAGGAATTTGTATAGACTCTGGAAAGTATAAGGCAAAGGATCATTGTAAAAATATCAACTTAAGAGTATTCAGTAGACAGATGATATTGGATGCCATAGAAATGAGTGAATTCTCCAACAGACTGAATGTAGATATAAATGTGAAAAAGTTCAAGGAGTGTATCTTGGGAAATTTCAACTTTAAAAGTTCAAGATGATGAGAATAAACAACAACAACAAAAAGACTGAAATGCAGCAACCAAAGATATTGAAGGAAGCTCAGGTATTGAATTGTCCTGGAAGCCCTAACCATTGATTTGAGATTGACATCCTGTGTGCTCCTTTGATTTATTCCACCCTCCCCTACACCTCTACCAATAAAAATCAGCCACTAATCAATCACTAATTGTTTTACTGCCTCTAGTTTTACTTTTTCCAAAATGTCATATAGTTCAAATCATACAGTTCATAGCCTTTTCAGATTGGCTATTTTCACTAAACAATGTGAATTTAAGGTTCCCCTATGTCTTTTTATGGTTTGGTAGTGCACTTATTTTAATCATTGGATAAGAGTGTACTGTGCAGATGTTCCACAGCTTATTTATCCATTTCCCTTTTGAAGGATGACTTGGCTGCTTCCAATTTGGGGCAATTAAAAATAAAACTTCAGGTATTTCTGTGAACATACTTTTCTACCTCATTTGGGTAAATAGCAAGGAATTCTGTTGTTGAATCATATAATAATATGCTCAGCTTTATAAAAACCTGCCAAACTTTCTTCCAAAATAGCAATAAATAAGCATTCCTGTTTTTCCACATCATCTGATCGTTTGCTATTATTAGTTTTTCTTTTTTTCTTTTCAGATTTTAGTCATTCTAGTAAGTGTGCTGAAGAAGGCAATGGCACCCCACTCCCAGTACTCTTGCCTGGAAAATCCCATGGACAGAGGAGCCTGGTGGGCTGTAGTCTATGGGGTCTCAGAGTTGGACATGACTGAAGCAACTTAGCAGCAGCAGCAGCAGTAAATGTGCAGTGTCATTTTATTGCTTTTTAAATTTGCAATGTTCTAGGGACACAGGCTGATGAGCATCTTTTCTTCTACTTATTTGTCATCCGTAAATTTTTAATGAGGTCTTGTTTAGATCTTTTCCCAAAACTTTTAATTTTTTTTTTTTACTATTGAGTTTTTGTCTATTTTCAATACCAATCCTTTATCAGATATGCTTTTTGCAAATATTTTCTCTGAGTCTATGCTATGTCTTTCCATTATTTTATTAGTGTCTTTTGCAGATAAAAAGTTTTTAGTTTTAATGAAGTACAACTTATCATTTTTTTCTTTCATAAGTTGTGCTTTTGGTGCTGTAGCTAAAGCATCATTTTCAAAGTCAAGGTCACCTAAATTTCTTCTATATTATTTTCTAGGAGGCTTTGGTTTTACATTTTAGATTTAGGTCTGTGATCTATTTTGAGTTTACTTTTGTAAAAAGTCTAAATCTGTGTTTAGATTCAGAGTTGAATGACAAATTTGGGCACAGGAGTATTTTATGGGAACCTCCAAGACCAAAGGCAAACATTAGTAATTTATTAGTAAACACTTATTTAGCACAAACCATGTGCAGAGCCCATTCTAGATGCTGACAAGGACTGGAATTCCTCCTGTTACCTAGTAGGGTATCATTCACAAACCTTCACCTAATTCTATCCTACAAAGTGAAAGTGAAAATGTTAGTCGCTCAGTCCTGTCCAACTCTTTGTGACTCCGTGGACTGTAGCCCACCAGGCTCTTCTGCCTATGGAATTCTCCAGGCAAGGATAATGGAGTAGGTTGCTATTTTCTTCTCCATGGGATCTTCACTGATCCGGGGATTGAACCCGAGTCTCCTGCATTGCAGGCAGATTATTTACCACAAGCAAAGTTAAATCTGTGCTCTGCAGAGATGAAGGGATGGTTGATGCTATAGCCACATAGCAGAATGCTGTGGTTTGAGAATACCAATGCAGCAGAGAGTTGTCCATGGTCTTTTTGTCTTCCTAGACACAAAGTTTGACTTCACTTTACCATTTCCTTTGCAGTTAGACATGGTCATAAGAACTGTTTTGGTCAATGCAGTGTAAATATAAGTGACATGAGCCACTTTTAAGTCTGGTCCATGAAATCTCCTAAGTGATCTTTCACAATTTCTCTTTCCCACATTTACCGAGTGAATAAAGAGCATCTAAGAACTTAGAGGGACACTGGGTCAGAGATGGAAGGCATCTGCATTCCTGAGTCATCGTGTATCAGATCACCACACTCATCATGCTGACTCAACTGAATGATGTGTGAGCAAAAAATTCAAATTTTAATTGAACAACAAGATACTGAAATTAACTCCCAATTTACATTTATAATATAAAAAACATCCATCCTCTTGAAACTATGGACCCAAACTCTAAGGAAACTTCCTCTCAACAAGTACAGACAGTAGTTAACAAACTTCAGTAGGTAAGAAACGTACATGCTTCAGATGCTATTAAATAATATAAATGAATGAAGCACATATTGCTGAAGACATCTCATTCATGCCTAAGCTAAAGACATCACTAATTATTCAACTCTAGGTTTGTTATTTTCTTTTGTTGTTGCTGTTGTGATAATGTCAATATTTGTAAGATACTTGGGGTCCATGGCTTTGGTCATCTTATTCCATACATTATTTTCAGAAGTGCTTGGCTTTTGGATGGCAGTCAATATATATTTTTGTCTCATGATAAAAAGGATGATTGATTATGTGAATGGAGTGTAGAATGGAGTCCAAAAAAGACCTTTTATATTTGTCAGTTCACTCCCCTTATTCTCCTCGTAGGACATAAAAGCTATAACTTGCTTATTTTTATATCATTATAATGTTTAGAAACTTGCTGCTTGTATATAACCACCAGTACATTGGTGTTGAATGAATACTTGTTAGATATTTATTGAATTGACTTTTAGGCTTTGTCTCCTTCCATAGATGTGAAATGAATTCATTTTATATAGTCTTTTGAAATTACTTTTGTCTGTAAATTCATATTTTCTCCTCAGAGACAAAACTCCATGATCAATGTGAGGGATTGTTTTTCATCCTCCTACAAGTATGTATTTTTGTCAAATAGGAAGTACAAGTATTAGAAAGATTTTGAAATGCCAAGAGAATTGACAATAAAGTAGTTTAGTTTCTTTCTATTTTCATTAAAAGGTGATAGGCCTTAGGAGTCTGTGAGACACTAAAATTAATGATGCATTTTAATTAAGTAAACGTTCAGTTTCTTTTCTTGATTGCAGTACTGTACAAAAAAAAGGAGAAGACGAAATGATCAAATTGCTTCATATCAATCTTTTCATGAAAATAAAAGTCCTCCCACTCCCTGTCAGTCATTCTCTTGTGGTCTCATTTTAGATCTCAAATGTCTTCTAATTTTTTGCTAATTTCCACTGGCTTTTGCACTTAATGTTCTTTTTCTTCATATCATATATTTTTCATATAGTCTTCAATTACACCTATATCTGCATTTTAAAAAACAAATCAATATGGATTGAGTAAAACTATACCAAGTAATAAATTCTAAATGAACAAAACTATGTAATGTTATGTGCTTTTAAATTGTTAGTTTATTCATGGAAAATAGTGCTTTGTCTAGTTCTCAACATCCTGGTTTCTATCCATTCCTTACATAACCAAGTTGGAAGAATCAACTTGGCTCTTCAAATAATTCAGTACCTGGAGGAATGAAATGGCCACAAAGCAAGAATTGCTGAGAAGACCATAAAGGTCTTCTAAAGGAAACAACATCCTGCTTATTTTTGCACTCTTTGCTAACTGACTCCGAATTTTATTGCTACTGTTGTTCAGTTCAGTTCAGTTAAGTCTCTCAATCATGTCCAACTCTTTGTGACCCCATGAACGCTAGCATGCCAGGGGTCCCTGTCCATCACCAACTCCTGGAGTCCATGCAAACCCATGTCCATTGAGTCAATGATGCCATCCAACCGTTTTATCCTCTGTCGTCCCCTTCTCCTCCTGGCCTCAATCTTTCCCAGCATCTTTTCCAATGAGTCAGCTCTTTGCATCAGGTGGCCAAAATATTGGAGTTTCAGCTTCAACATCAGTCCTTCCAATAAATACCCAGGACTGATCTCCTTTAGGATGGACTGGTTGGATCTCTTTGCAGTCCAAGGGACTCTCAAGAGTCTTCTCCAACACCACAGTTCAAAAGCATCAATTCTATGGCTCTCAGCTTTCTTTATAGTCCAACTCTCACATCCATAAATGACCACTGGAAAAACCATAGGCTTGACTAGACATAAATTATCACAAATACATAGTGTCTTAAAACAACACAAATTTATTCTAGGAGTTCTGAGGACAGAAGTCTAAAATGGGTCAGCAAGGTCATTTCCTCTGGAAGGTCTAGGGAAGAGTCTGTGTCTTCCCCTTTTCCAGCTTCTAGAGGGTACTCTGTCTGAATTTCTTAGCTATGGTAATCCCCCCATCATTCCATCTGCTTCTGGGTCACATCTCTTTCTCTGGCTCCATCCCTCTGTCTTTCTCCTGTAACGATGTCTGTGGTTACATTAGGCAGACCCAGCTCATCTAGGCTTCTCTCTACTTTTCAAGGTCCTTAACCTTTTGAAATTGGCAGTTTCTTTTCACCATATTAAATAACCTAGTTACACATTCTAGAAATTAGAATGTGGACATTCACAGGAGTGGCTATTATTATTATTATTGCCATACTGAATAGCCACTGAAATCCAGATACAAGGAAGGATTATAAGAAAGTTGTATGTGATTATTTCCTTGATTATTTTCAAAATTGTTATTCTTATAAATGACTTCAAAAATTATGCAAGTTTATTTGACATTGCATTAATCCATAGGATCACTATGTCAATGAAGATATTTTGGTCACTACACTCTTGAATAAATTTTGATAGTGCAAAGAATTTAGTGATTGTCATTAATTATTTTGGTTAATTTCAAAATTTTAACAAAATGTTATATAAACTGATAGCTTTTAATGCAGCTCATAACATCAGAAAAATTTCTTTCTTCAATAAGCATATTAAACTTGCAAAAGGTAGCGTTTACACTTACATAAATAATTATTAAGCAATTGACATGTATCTTGATATATTGTTATATTTATTTTCTCCAGCAAATTAAAAAATGCAATATGGTTAAAAAATAACTCAAGTATTTCTCTTATTAATTAATAATGATGTTTCAATTTTCTCAAATTTCATTTTCCTCATCTGCAAATAAACAAAATCTTTTAATTTACAGCATGGTGAGAGGATTAAATTAGTATGGTGGCTAATAAAGTATCTTTCGAAACATAAAGTGCCATGTGAAAGCCAAGAGTCATCATTGTCAGCATGGTTTACTAGGCCTAAATATATGTTGAATATTCTGAAAATATTTTGAAGAATGTTGTCATTTGGTAACAATGTTTTTAAATGTTGGATAAAAATTAAATATAGTAAGCCTTTATATGAATGTTAAAGAGGGAAAATTTGGTGAAGTACTTAAATTCATCTACTAACTAAATACTCAGCTTCTTTTCTGTCGAGGATCCTGTACAAGTTAGCAGAGATACAAAGTAAGTGAGTTAAGAATAAATAATGGAAAAATACAATAACCGTTTCCTCTTCATGGAACTGATAGTAGGCAGTTGTGATTGAAATAGGTTAGGCTCTTAATTCAATTATGTGCATATGAAGACATTATCAATCACATAAAAACACATACAACAATAAAAACACTATTTAAATCTTCCCAGAGTACTTCTATATCCCAGTATTATATACATGATTGAAAAGTACAATCGAATGAGACTATGAAGTCAAAAAATTGACTTAATTTTTTTTTAAGAAGGAAAGGATAGCTTTACTACTTTGTCAGGCAAAGGGGGGCCGCAGCAGGCTAATGGCTCAAAACTGTATGTCCCCCTGACTTTCACTTCTGGTTCTTCTACTTAGTTTGCCAGATTAGTTAAGTTCTTTGAGACTATTACATCATATATGGAATGTTTATAACAAAATTACACAGCTTGATATAGAGATAATTTATGTAAAGCGGTCTGTAGAAGGCTTTCAAAAGAATTCTATGAACTTAGGTTTTCCTTTAACAATTGCACATTTGTTATTTGTCAACACATAGATTTTGAATTAATGTGGATTTTTTTCAAGATTTAAGACATAAAATAACCAATGCAAATTTTTCTTAATATGTGTTTCATTATTTGGAATATTCTAAGTTAGTATAAAATTTTATTATACTAGAGAGCACATCATAATGTTTAGATTTGGTTCTATTACTGTCTTGTTTAATCCAAGAATGATATATCTTCTGAAGTAATAATAACTCCCATGGATTTTCATGTTAATGTTTGTCTCTTATGTTTGTCATTGCCAAAACTTATGGCTTATGTGTAATACTCAAATATTGACATATTTAAAAGAATGAAGAAGATTGATATGGCTTCAGCCACTGCAGAAAACTGAACACCCTCTAAATGGCTATGGTCTTGCAGCTTTTCTCCTAATAAGTATAGAACTTTTTGAACAGAACATTTTTTCCCCACTTAATGTCTTCATCACAATGCACTGTCTTAACTTCTGCATTTACTTCACAGTGTCTGCGTGTGTGGGTTTTTTTATTTCTGAGGTAAGTCAGGGTCTAATTAAATAGCCTATTTTGAGATCCTGGCTTTCCTCTTCATACAGTCCCACTTTTTATATTGGCAGGAAATTTAAAATGAGGAAAATAGAAGTGATATGATGGAAAATGATGTTGCAGGTGATTGAAATTATCTACATTTTAAGGTTGTATTGTGTAATTGAACATAGCCTAGTGAACAACCCAATGCACATACAAACAGAACACTGAGAATCTTTCCTTAGAAAGTAAAATTATGTCATGAAATATTCCCCAATCTTTGAGGACAGGGATGGAAGGAAAACGGGAGGATAAAACACAGCAGAAAAAGAAAAGAAAAAATCTACAATAAAGAGTGTTAACAACAAAATAAACTTGGAGAAGACTGCAATATACTCACCTTTACACTACTTTTTCTCTCATTTATTGTTTAGCCCAATTTCAAAAACACTACTTATTTAGCAAGCGCCTGCTTTACAATGAGGGAGACTGGGTTCGATCCCTGGGTCCGGAAGAGCTCCTGGAGAAGGAATTGGCAACCTGATCCAGTACTCTTGCCTGGAAAATTCCATGGACGGAGGACCCTGGTAGGCTACAGTCCATGGGGTCGCAAACAGTCAGACACAACTGAGAGACTTCAATGTCAATGTCAATAGAATTTAATTGATTCAGAATAATACTAGCTAAGAAGTTACTAAAACTATATTTTAAATTCCCTGGGTTAGTAGCTAGTGTTCAGTTCAGTTCAGTCGCTCAGTCGCGTTCGACTCTTTGCGACCTGCGACCCCATGAATCAGAGCATGCCAGGCCTCCCTGTCCATCACCAACTCCCAGAGTTCACTCAGACTCACTTTCATCGAGTCTGTGATGCCATCCAGCCATCTCATCCTCTGTCGTCCCCTTCTCCTCCTGCCCCCAATCCTTCCCAGCATCAGTCTTTTCCAATGAGTCAACTCTTCACATGAGGTGGCCAAAGTACTGGAGTTTCAGCTTTAGCATCACACCTTCCAAAGAAATCCCAGGGCTGATTTCCTTCAGAATGGACTGGTTGGATCTCCTTGCAGTCCAAGGGACTCAAGAGTCTTCTCCAACACCACAGTTCAAAAGCATCAATTCTTTGGCGCTCAGCCTTCTTCACAGTCCAACTCTCACATCCATACATGACTACTGGAAAAACCATAGCCTTGACTAGACGGACCTTAGTCAGCAAAGTAATGTCTCTGCTTTTGAATATGCTATCTAGGTTGGTCATAACTTTTCTTCCAAGNCCAGGCCCCTCTATCAATGGGATTCTCTAGGCAAGAATACTGGAGTGGGTTGCCATTTCCCTCTCCAGGGGATCTTCCTGACCTAGGGATCGAACCAGTGTCTCTTTCGTCTCCTGCATTGACAGGTGGGTTCTTTACCACTAGCGCCACCTGGGAAGCATCATCTCCAGGTCCTCATTCTCCACTGGGCAATGGTTGTGGAGTGGGCAAGTCTTGCTAAATGCTTTCCAGCTCCATCCTTCTGGATCCCCTGAGGACCTTTCCAACCTCAGCCCTGGCCGAGGCAGAGTCCTCCTCCAACCAGGGCTGTGGCTGCCCCGGGAGGGCACACGAATGCCACCTCTGTGTAGGAACCACCTCTGCAAACAACAGAGAGAGAGAGAGAGAGAGAGAGAGAGAGAGAGAGAAGCTGGGATTTGGGTTCGGGGTTTGGTTTTGGAGAAGCGATGGGGCGGTAGAGGAAAGGGGAAGAGGAATCAAGCTTGTCTTACCGGATCGATCAGGCGATCGTTTGTGCGGTACAGGGCTGTGAACATGGCCAGATAATGCATTCGGCAGCAAAGCCATTTCTGACTCACTCTCCCTCCGTTACCAGTGCAGGAATCAGAGGGGGCGCGGGAGACTCGCAGCCTGCCACCCTTTCCCCCCAGGGACAGGGACGGTCCTCAGAACCTCCAAAGCTCTAGCTGCTAAAGTGAGGCATTTGGAGCTGATGGAAGTCCATTGCCTGGAGTCCCGGGGAAGCAGGATTCGCCGAGGAAGCAGGACCTGGGAGGGCTCCTGCCGCCGCTGCCTCCGCTTCCAGCAGCGGTTCCCCAGTCCCGTGCCTACGCCTCCCGGCCCAGCGCCCCCGAAAGCGCCCGGGAGACCCGGCCTCCTCCGCATCTTCAGCCCCCCAGGCCAATCCTCGAGGATCCGGCCATCCTAAAGTGAACACAGGGGTTTATCTGGGGGCTCCGTGGAGTTGGGCTTCCTTACTACGCCTCCCTCCGTTGCTGCGAGGGAAAGAAAGGGAGAGCCTAGTGGAATGCACTGATGGAATACTGTTAACCCTAATAATGTTCCCAGCGCAGGTAACTCTTAAAGAACTGAGAGAGGGAAGATCTCAGCAGGATTTTCGAAGCGGTGCCCTCTTGAATTCTCATTGGATCCTCCCGAGCAGACTAAATCACTCTTGCTGCTCTATCTATCAGGATGACTACAGCTTCGCTCACTAGTTCTCTCTTAATCTCGCTGTCTTCAACACATCTTTTTACTTCTCTTCGTAGATTTATCTGTAGTCCACCTTCTTGTCTCTGGGGTTACACAGCTTTTATTTTCCCCCACTGTCTGGGGCTGTACAGTCCGTAAATTTTCACTTTGCCTGCCTAAGGATCACCACAAATAAGCCTACCCCCTCCCGCTTTTCAGCCCCCCCTTCACCCCAGTAAAAGGCACCTCTTTCACATTTTGTCTCCCTTCCTTGGGGCTTCCTGGCTTTCCGTGGAACTGGTTTTTACTTGGTTACATGCCACCAGGAACTGCTGATTATTTCAAAGTTCCACCAGCCTGAAGCTCATCACTCTACCTTGCTTTGGAAGATCATGGAATATCTGTTGGAATCCTGGATGTATTTTTCTCACAATCTTCTTGCTTCCTGAAATTTCCTCTGGTAAGTTCTTCTCTGCATATGTGATTAGAAACTTACTGCTAGTGTTATTTTTCATAAGCCTGTGTGTTTAAAAAATGTCTTACATTTTTGTCACTTTTAGAACCCAAAGATCTATGTGACCCTGTTGATTAATTAGTATGTTCCTTGCAATTGTGCTACTATGTAATGAATCACCCCATCTCTTTTTACATTTTTTATTTATTTCTGCACTCATTTATGTTCAGGTTATAAGAAACATTAACCATCCCTCCCTCCACCCCCCAGCACACCCATCTATGGGATGGGGGTTACAATAGTGCCTGGCTCACAGGGTTGCTGCAAGGATTAAAGGAGTGAAAATGTAACACCTTTAGGGCCTTTATTAAACCCTCCACTAGTACCTACCTTTTCATTCAGCAAATGTTTACTGTATAATTATTGTGTGTCAGGTACTGTGCTGGCAAAAGAGAAAATCAGTGATAAAAAACAATCCATTCTTTCCCTTTAAAGAAGGGAATTATTCTACAAGGAAGACTCAGGTATGCACTAATACCTGAGTGTTAAGGAATAATGCTTCTTGAATTCTGTCTGAGGAGGCAGGAAATTCAGGTTATAGGATTACACTTATGAAGACCCAGTTTTCAAATGTGACTTTCACAGGGTTGGAAGCTAGGG
>SJYV01054838.1:263479-295961 GCA_006410875.1 Neotragus pygmaeus
GCTTCTTGGCACATATTCTTGTGCCATTTGAAAGATCAAATTTTATATGTTTATCTAAGAGTGAGCTTAAAACAGACCTGCTAACAATCACAGGGTCTGAGAAAGTTCACTAGTTCCTGATCTTTAGAAGGTTGTTCAGGTCACTATTTGCTCATTGTAAGCAATTACATGACTAGGGAGGACTTTCCTAAAGTGTATTTTTATGGGTTCAGGATCAAGCACTAAAATCCACTGTATGGTAACAAGAAGAGTGTGAGTTTTGAGTGCACCATTTTTTTTTTTTTTAACAGCATCCCAAATCATACATGAACACATTATTTTGGGTGTTGTATTTAAATTCAGGCATCACACTTGGGAGTACATTTTTTATTTTATGAATTTAGCCTGTGAACAGTTAATTGGACACAGAGTGCTCATTTCAGAGGGAGAGAACTATCAGAAGCAAGTACTGATTATATTGGTTCTAATCACTGAAATTCAGGGACAAGCTTTATATGAAAAAATTAATTACCTCACTCTTCACATTTGTTCAACCCCTAGACTCATTTTTAGTAAAGATGTTAATATGTCAGTGTTTTATTTTTTTTCACTTTTATGAGCATTTTTATGGGCTAAACTGATAGTTACGATTACCACTTCCCTTTTAAGTATAGCTGTGTTGAGAAACATTTAAATCTCAGCTTTTACTTCACACATCGACAAGGACACAGTATTTATTTAATGCCAAACCTGAATGTATCATCAGTCATCTCTAATGCATAGAGATTTTTTCCCCCTCTGCGAATCCCCCCCTCCCCAATAAAAACAAGTTGCTGGTTTTTACATTTCTGATGGATAGAGGTGAAAACCTATTGTTCAAGCTCCCCCCCCCCGTTTTCCCCCTTCTTTCTTTTCTTTCTTAAAAAAAAAAAATTCTCAGAAAGAACTATTTCTGTCGTCATTGATGACTGATGACTGACTCGAAAACCTAAGTAATTTTTTTTTTTTTAAATTCAAGAGCCGTTTAGCATCCAGACAGAGAAGTACTCCAGCTGCAGCGACACCCCATCCCCCAGTCTTGGGATTCAAGGGCTTCCCTCCCCCCTACCATCCCCCGGCTCCCAGGGAGAAAACGGGGCTGCCTGTGGTCCGCACCGCTTGGCACCCCTCACCCGTCACTAGTTTCTACCTGGTCTCCCTCCTTCCCATCCTGGTCGTTCTGCCAGACAAGTGCCATCAGCGTCCGAGACTTCAGCTGAAGAAACGAGGGCTTGACATAATTCAATTCAAACATCCTCTTTGGAGGACTGCTGCTGTTGCGCAGGAGTGGAGGGAGGGAAGGAAAAAAAAAAAAAATCTAACTTTCAGTGCAGTCAGACCTTTGCTTCTTAACCTAGTCAACCCCAGTAAGGCACATACGTAAGGTACCTAGGTAAGTGCGATTTCCTGTATCATAACCTGAAACTCAAGTTGGTGGAGGGGAGGTGTGCGTCTAGCAGGCTCGTACCGCCAAAGGCGCTTTCGCCGGGTGGGGTAGCAACAGGCGACTAGCCTGGAGGTTTCTCCGCAGCTGGTGGCAACGCCTAATCTACCTGGGCTCTGGGGGCGCGGGGGACACGGGGCTGGGTGGACCAGGCTGCCCGGGCTGGGAGCTGGGAGTGGGGACTACTCGCCCGGGTGGGGACGGTACCCCGCGCCGCGCCCGCCCCGCAGGCGCAGCCTTGGCTCTCGGCCCCTGCGGCGAACGTGCGCTCGGCTTGGGCATCGCAGCACCGGAGCCGGGCGCGCGCCAGGGGTGCTGCCTTACTTCCCGCTCCATTGCCAGCCTTCCTCCCGCCGGTTTCGAGTAAAACCGCTTTTCTGTGCGAGAGGCCACATTTGGTATGAGAATTCCTCATCCGCTTCCATCTGCGTTTCTATTTATTTTTTATTATTATTTTTGACGAGTTGTGACTAAGATTAAGACTT
The DNA here is from genome assembly GCA_006410875.1 of Neotragus pygmaeus. Lineage (NCBI taxonomy): Eukaryota > Metazoa > Chordata > Mammalia > Artiodactyla > Bovidae > Neotragus > Neotragus pygmaeus. The sequence continues at coordinate 265,427 of SJYV01054838.1, forward strand.
GACGGCTCTCCAGCATGCCTGCCTCAAAAAAAAAAAAAAAAAAAAAGTCGCCGTCCGCATCCGTCCGCTTAGCTGGGTTTAGAAGAGCTAGCTGACTTCTTGGGCTCTGTGGGAAAGTGTAGCTGACCGTCACACCCTCTCCTGCTTCAACAACTCGCAGGGATCTGGCGGGCGGGAGGGGTGGAGGAAAAGAGCTGGATGTCAACTTGGAGCCAGAGGTTGGAATGGAAGTGTAACGCAAACCGTAGGATTTTATTACCCTCACTTGAGAGTTAGGATTTTGTGTTTCTGTCCCCCTTTCCTGGAGGTGGGGCGCGAGGTAGGAGGGTCCAGGCTGGGCGCGCTCCCCTTCGGCGTCCGCCCGAGAGGGGGTGGTGCTTCCCGGGCGCTAGAGAAGCTGGATCTGCAGCTGAACGGTGGCTGAGAGTTGAAGTCTCCGATGGCTGTTTTCCTAGTCCCCAAGAGTTGAGCCCAGAGAGCCTTCTCCTTTGCACCAGGTCAGGGAACGTGAGCAGCCCTTTAGGGGCAGAGCCCTCCCTTGGACGGGAATCCGACTAGGAAACGCTGGGAAGGCTGTTACCTCCGATGGTAAGATGCATGTTTCCAGCTATGTGAAATGCCCACCCGAGGCTTGAAAAGGCGAAGAGGTGACTGGGGTTGCGAAATAACCCTACTATTGCTTACAAATAGTCTAGACAGTCAAATACAACCAAAGAAGAAAACACCAGTGTCCAAAACTGTCACAGCCGCTTCGAAGACAAATGATCAGATTTGGGGGACTTTCTTTCTTTTGCGTGCCATTTAGATTTATCACCATGCAGTTAAGCAGGTAAGAACTGAATGTCTATATTTTATTGACAATGAGATAACCTGTGTTTGACCCCTCCCGTGACAATTTTTTCCCCCTGTTTGAAGCGATGGGTTATATGTATTTTCAAATGGGTCTGCTATGATGCATAACTTCGTAATATTTGCATTCATGAACCGTTTAAATCCATTTAAATGTTTAACATGCATTCATTTGAGTGTTCAAGGTACATTTACTTAAATGTCTAACAATGTTACAGAAATCATAAACTGGGCCAAGGTGAGAGGAACAAATGGAGAGGGTAGACATCAGAGGAAAGAATGTAGAACCCAAATGAAGTAAGAAAGTAGTTGCAGAAATGCCTTAGAACTGCTTGTTAAGGTCACAGACCTGAATACATAAAGGACAGCTGGAGAACTATTCAGGGCATCTTCAAACAGAAATGTAATTCTGACTACTTGAGGGAATTTTTCTGGGGGTATTTTCATGCAATTGTCTTAATTAAAAAAAAAATCTTTAGAGTAGATATGGGTTGTGTTGTCAAATACGGTGAGAAAGGAGCTTGCCTTAAGGTAAGATATGTTTGACCCCAGTACAGAAATCTTTGGGCTTAGGAGACCAGTTAGAAACTGAAAAATACAATATAAACAATTTTTTCCATTATGAAAAATCTCCCATAAAGAAGATTTTTAAAATTCCAAGTTTTGTAGATGTATAATATTTCCAGCCAATAGATTTTTTCCACTCTCAGATTTAACAACAATTCCCTCCCCCCAAAAAACTCAATTAAAATGCTAAAACTCAATTTGAAAAACTTCTGCTATTATTATTGATATTGTTTTGTTATGTTATGCTAATATGTTTAAGGAGTCTGGAGTCCCCACACCGTGAAGCAAAAAGAAATATTAATAAGGTACAATCCTAAAACTGTTCCATTTATTTCTAACAGTTTTTCTTCTCTAAGAAATTGTATTCTTTAAGATTTTTCTCTGAAAATATTTTAAGTGCTTACATTTATTTATGTAGATCTCTGATCAATAATTTTCTGCTTGTAAGGCTCACTGATAACATATTGAAGACATATGAAAGATACTTGCAACTTTGGGTCATAAAATTGCAAAGTTATAATGCTTTTCTTAGTTTGATGCAAGAGGTAGTTTTTACTTCACTGGAAAAAGTAATTCATCAATGAATTCCACTTTCTTAGTTCTTTTGCATCTTATCTTCTAGAGTTCTATTGTAGTGAACATGACATTATTATATATTATATTGCATATGTATGTCCACTTTTGGGTGAGTAAAGAGGAATTTATTTTAAATTACATTGCTCTAATAATATTTTAAAATAAAATAAGCATGATACCATATGATTGATTTCACTTATCATTTAATCAGATAATATGTCATTTTAGTTTCTCATGAGATTTTCTCTTAATAAACAACATTGTAATGGAAATGTACATTTTTATAAAGTATAATACATTTTTTATTTTAATCATGCTGAATGATTGGTATATGATAGTCAAGTAAATCAAAACTCAGTAGGGTGAAACTATTGGGATTCTGAGTGTCTGTGTGCCTGACTGTGTCTATGTTTATGGATCTTACACATACATGCATATATGAAATTAGCCTTACTGCTAGGTTTGCGTGTTCTTTAAATAAAATAGACTTTCTTTTCAAGATAGTGCCTTTGTGTTTTTCTCTCTACAAGTGCAAGAAGAGTCAACTGATAGAACTTCAAAACTTTGATGCTTTCTTATCAACCTATGCTTCAGTTTCCTATGTTACTTGTTACTTTGATTTTTTTCATATTAGCTCCCAAATGAGTAATTACTGACCAGAGTAAGTGTCTAAAATTTAAATCATTTAGAAAATTGAGCATTCGTATCAGAAGCTCAAAGTTCAGACACAAAGAGGAATGTAAAGATTATCTGTGTCAACTTTTGAACAAATATCTTTTATTAAAAAATATCCCAAAGGTATTTGTATATTATGACTATGCGGTTAATGAGGTCTTCTAACATTTTTCTTTTTAACCTCTAGTGGTGGGTTATTGTGAAAGTAGAGAGAGATGGATCTAAGATTCCTTCCTCAGTTTTATTTTTAGTTCCACCTCACTAATGGGATCCTAGTAAGATTTTTGTCTACTCTTTACACCCCTTATCTCTCACATAGTTGAAAACACCAGAGTGTTGTTTTAAAAGTGTTGTAGAAAAAAATGACCCTAAATAAGAATGCTTTAAAAAGATAAATATTGTGGAGACAATATATATTTTGAAAAAGGTATCATTTGCATTTGATTTTTTTGGTTTTTTTCTGATAAAACTCTCCATGAAAGAAGTAATGTTGACTCAACTTTAAAATAAATAAATAAATATATATGTATGTATATATATAGGTACCAAATATTCATGGTTTGTTTTTATGGTATCTAATGAGTTTACATACTGTTTCTTTTATTTTGATATGATATAGCTTAGAAAGAGAAACGCTTACTCCTTAAGGCACATTAGTTCTTATGACTTTAATCCTGTCTGTCCTGGGAAAAGTCACTTTTACAAAAAGAGTTGTTCTTGACTGGCTTTTCACTGTCATTTAGTGAAAGTATGATTTCTTAGCAGGTTTATATTATTAACTTGTTGATTTCTCTCAGTTTAATTGAAAGCAAGATCAAAATATTTTCATATAACAACTTTCATAATGAATAAATGAGAAAATCATACTGGTAATTTCTATCATTTATCAACTCATATTTAGCTTACCAGAATTAATTAGGTGACATCTAGCATTGTTGGTGTTTTAATTTAGCAATTACTTGGAAAATTTCATTTAGACATTTAGTAGTGTAACTCTGACCAGAGTTGCATGTACTGTTATTTAGTTTTATGATTTTAATGTTTACAATTCATGAGTTCTAAAGAAGAGCAAAAGAAAAAAGAAATGTGCTTAGTATCATTGATTGCTAATGGATAGTCTTCACTCTTAAAAGAAAAGAGTGGTGTAAAGATGTTTATTCCACTTTATAACAGAGTAAAAGATTCTCTGAAGNGCTGTATATCTTTCATATTGAAATAGTTTAGGATTAAATTATGAATTAAAGGTTTATAACTAAAAGCAAATTAAGCTTATCAATCAATTTAACCTAACACCAGAGGAATATGGCAACCATTATAGTTAAAATATTTTACTTAATACTGTGCATTTTGATTGCTCCTTAAAAGAGATTTTACTGACCAATAATGCTCACAATCAAACTTTCTTGATAGTCAGAATTTATCTACTGCAGAGTTTTATGTGCTATAAATAATAGTATTGAAAAGATTTGTGAGATGGAAAGTAAAATTGAATTCAGATATTTGTAGAATATTTTGCATAACCTATAGATACTGTATCAGTTGTTTTGTGTAAAGTCATTACACTGTATCACACTGGGATGATACCTCTTGTTACTTTAGCTTTGAATGCCTATGAAATTAGTGTATGTATTTTCATAGTTTATATNATTCAGATATTTGTAGAATATTTTGCATAACCTATAGATACTGTATCAGTTGTTTTGTGTAAAGTCATTACACTGTATCACACTGGGATGATACCTCTTGTTACTTTAGCTTTGAATGCCTATGAAATTAGTGTATGTATTTTCATAGTTTATATATAATATGCATCTTTTTGTGTGTGTATATGAATTTCATTGATATGCCAATTTATCTTTTGAATAACACACAGATGCACATTTAAATCTTTCAGAGTCCTAGAAATTATTTAATTATGATTCTGTTTAAATAATCAGGAAAATTTTTCCCTATCAGAATAATGGAAAAATATCTGAATAAACATTCTTACCCCCACTCCTACCCACCCTCACACCCATCCATCTATCTAAATATAGAGGTAGATAAATGGCAGATGCATAAACACACACACACAAAATTGTTTATATATTTTAAGACCCACAGTTCCATTTCCTCTTAGTTTATCTATATTATGGAAATAACTACCTGCATAATTTTAATTAATTTAAAGCCTATCTCTAAAAGAAGTAAGGGATAAAATATATGCAGTGTTAAAATTTATAACATAACTTATTAAATAAACATATCAGGTGTTTCTTTTGAAACTGTTCAGTGTCATAAAACATTTATGCTGAAAAAGTAATTATGAGTGAAAATTTCTGATGATCATTGCTCAGAGTGGGCTTTAGTGATCCACTGTATGATGTTGCCCTGACAAAGTTTGTTGGAACTCAGTGACTTATTTTCAAACAAATGAAGAAACAACCTAAGTATGAAAGAGCTCTGGAAAAAAAAAAAAATCATTTTGGTGTACTACTTGCGATTGACTTTTGCCATCATCTAATTTAAGACAATGGTATTAGACTTTTAAAAAAGGATTTTCCACCTCAGCACCTTAACTGCTAGAAAAGAACCTTCCAGGGGCTAACTAATTGCCTGTGTATTTTGTCTAGGTGTTGAGGGAAAGCTAAGAGAATGAAGGCTCTAAGTCCCCAGTGGAAGCATGATATGGCGAAGCAGAGCTGGTGCTGAATTGTTCTCTCTGATGGCTCCATGGGAGTGGATAGCACTGAGTCTTCATTGCTGGGTTTTAGCGGTTGCTGCTGTTTCGGATCAGCATGCCACAAGCCCCTTCGACTGGCTCCTCTCTGATAAGGGACCCTTCCATCGTTCACAGGAATACACAGATTTTGTGGACAGAAGCCGGCAGGGATTTAGCACAAGATACAAGATATACAGGTATGAAGCAAAGGGAAAGCAATGGCAGAGATGTCTTCCTTGAAGGTGGTGGATAAGTAAGTTGCTCTACGGGCAAGTTTCAGATGGGAAAGGGTTTTATATGAAGGGTTATTATTTGCCATTCACCACGGTAAGGTTTTCTGGTTATTGCAAAGTATTTCTTGTAGATGTAACTTCTTCCAGAAAAACTGGATAATGGTGACCATTTGTGTACCACTCCCAAATTCTAGACTGCTACCCTGCTGTAAATTTCAGTTCACTGTGAGCCTGGATTTATCGCTTTAAATACTCAAAATTTTAAATCAGAATTTCTTGAATGGCATTTCCTTTCTACCTTGTACCATGCTTTGTTACCTTTTTTAGTTTAAATGGAAATGGCATCTTCTATGAATCACTGAGAAGTTGAGTCACCTCATCATTTTTTACCTTCAAGGTAATTGCACATTCAGAAGCTGGGGGAAATGGCCATGGGATAAAAAGGAGATGCACATAAATAGGATCTGGGAGCAAGGGCCACGAAAAAGGAAGAGATTGAGATATATGGCCTTTAACTTTCCCTGCTCTTCTAAGCTTGAATCTAAATAAGTTACACAAAAGGAGTCATACATTAAATCTGTCAGACTGCTTGCTTCCCACAAGTGCAGTGAATCCATTAAGTAGAGGGGTATACAAGTGGTTGCCTGAATGGGTTAGATTGCATTGATCTATGCCTTAAAGAATGTTTTATGAAGTTTATCGGTTTGGTTTGTTTTTTTCATGATAGAAGTTTACAATTCCCAGTGATTAGTTTAGCATGCATGCAGAAGCAACCTTTCATTTTGTATTGGTGTCGATATCTGTGTAGTTCCTATTATATAAATATTTTATGTCATATGCGCACCAGAGGGCACTGTGCTTCTGGTCTGTATATAGTCTTTCATAAAGCATTCTGAGAAATGTATACATCTGATCAGCCATGCATATTTACAGAAGAGACTGAGGGTACTGAACATGTTCTCTAAGGCATCATGCAATTTTTGCTCTATGTGAGTATGTGTCCCTTTATTCCAGGCAGCCAGAGCACTGTCACAAGTCTGCAAGAAAGAATTACTCTACACTAGTAAATGAAATGACAGATATTAAAGATTTCCTTTCTGAAATGCACCAGGAAACAGTCAATATATTATGATTCCAGTTATAATCATTTTTACATGTTTTTGTGGGGTTAGCCAGATTTCTTTCACAGACTGAGTGAAGCTATTAAATTTAGAGAGTGAGACTGTCTTCTGTTTCAGCATTCTGAAGAAAAATTTTTAACAGTCTCTCAAACAGACGGATGCCAGAGCATGTCTCAGTGATCCATGGCATCTCTGTTGGGAGGTCTCAGGTGTTGTCTTGTGTGTGATTGTTGAGCTTTGGATTATCGATTGATCGGCTGTGAGTTGCAAACATGGCTTGACATGTGTACAGAGGTCCTTGGCTGAATGAAAGAGGCAATCTTTGGATCACCACAGTGAAAGGTAATAAAGAAAACAATGCCTTGGGATTGGTTTGTAGGGTTCATGTATTCCCTGTTGTCTTCATGTTTCTCTATTCATAAAGACCTTCAGTAACTCTCTACTCCTCATCCTTCTTATGTTTTTACTGTTGTGGTTTGAATAAACATAAATGGGAATTTGTTTATTATAAACAATAGAATAAGATGTCCCTGTCCTTCTGCCTGGACCAGACTACAACTTATATAACCTTTGATACAATGGCTGATGATGCTATGATCAGTGATGGTTGCTATACAATCAACGGTGTAGTGTACTCACGAGGATTCCATTTGCCTTGGCACTGTGAGATATTTCATCTGTCCAACGAGTATTTCTTCACATTTCAAAGAATGCTGTCTACCTACCTCTTTGATATAATAGATGGGTTAATATGGGTATGAGTTTTCCCTAGTGAAGTTGACCTTATTTTTGAGAACTTAAGAATCTAAATTCAAAGATTAGAATGGCTTTCTGGCTTTGTTTAATTCTTACCTCTGTTTTTAATATTTGTCTTAATAATTTTTAGAGACTTATGTTTCATAAATATTTAATTACTGAATTAGTGAAAATCTAAGACACATAAGTGGAAAATTAGTATTTTTCACTATTAAGCACTAAATTTATCATTTTAAGGGACCATATCATTTTGAAAAGTGATCAAATTCTACAAGTGCTTATTACTGTCATAATCTTCTTTTTGCAAGTTATTGCATTGACATAACATCTGAAATGCTTTAGTTATAAATGTACAACATATTAAGCCTGAATAATTAGGTCAAATTTCTTTCAGTTGTCAGTCTTCATTTTATCCTCTTTTCCAGTAACATATTTTTCTTTTCAACTCAAATATAGAACAACAATATCACAACTGAATATTGCCAGAATCATAGTTAGGACTTAAAGTAAAAGGAACCACCGTTTTTTTTTTTTTTTTCTTGATAGTGTGCATTTGTGTCAACTATCAAGTCTTATTTTTAAATTGAAGTGTATTATATTTCTAGGTTTTATTCTGAAGGTACATTAAAAATATGAAGTGATTACTTTATGAACAGATCATTGAATTGAAGACCTAGAATGAGGTTGCTAACGCTTAAATTGTTATTTCGTTAAATATTAAAGATTGAATTTTCCACTATATTTTAGCTAAAGATGGATAATGGAACTTAGGGTAAGCATTTTAAGTAAGTGTTCTCACTTTTTGAAAGTGGACTATGCCTGGAGAAATTTTGCCCATGTGAAGCACAAAATAAGAGGACACTTGGCCCCTTAATAAGTGGAAGCCTTGTGATGTCAGTTATTATGGTCTAGAAACACCCTCAGTCAGTAGGCCCACTAGCAAACATATAATTTCTTCCACACCACAGAAATCCTCATCCTTTTAATAAATTATAGAGGCTCTGAACAAGGGACACACTTTTAGTATTTCTGACACTATTATCTTGAACCAGGGATATGAATTCTAAGATAAAATAGATGGTGATTTTTATCCCACAAAAAAGATATTTCTCATGTGTAAATCTTCATATACATTGCTAGAAAATAAAAGTCTTTTTCTCCCCCTTAACTTTTACCATTCTTTTTTTAACCACATGTGTAAGAAAATCATGAGGGGAAGTAATGATGCTTTTCTTATAACTTTAAATAATAATATTACTATGTATCATTTTACTACAACTTAGCTTGCTTCCTCAGAGCGATTTTTCAAAGCAAAATTTGAATGAGAATAAGAGACAAAAGGGATAAATATGATGCCTTATTGGTCTTCATGGTAATGTTCCCTAAGAAAAATTATATTTAAAGCATGACTTGGAAGGGATAAGATAGTCTAGAAAAAAAAGTTAGTGTATGGACACTTCATGACAGGGGTATAATGAAATAGAGTGTGGGGAAGAGGAGAGTTTTGAATAAATGGTTCTGCAGTTTGTGTAGCCGTGTGTGAAAAGCAGTTTCCCAGATGGCTTGGTGGTAACGAAACCAATTGCAATACAGGAGACGCAAGAGATGCAAGAGACGCGGGCTCAGTTTCTGGGTTGGGAAGATCTCCTTAGGAGGAAATGACAACCCACTTCAGTACTCTTGCCTGGAAAATCCTGTGGACAGAGGAGCCTAGTGAGCTATAGTCCACTGGGTTAAAAAGAGTCCGACATGACTGAGTGACTGAGAGCACACACATGAGAAAAATAGAAATGAGATCTCTTTCCATATTCACAAATCTACTTTAAAGGGAATAAAAATCTAAATAAGAAAGGCAAAAATATTACATTTCTAGGAGAAAAACAGAGGAAAACACTTTCAGATATATAGATATTTCCTAGAATTAAAAGCATTAAACAACCAAAAACCCTGATCAATTCAGGCGTATTAACATTAACAAGAGTGTAGCCACCAGCAGGATCCTGGATGAATGTCCCAAGCAGAATGTTATGTTCAAGAAGCACAAGACAGGAAACATTTGCACATAATCTGATTTTATTACATGAAGTTCACAAAACAGGCAAAACTAAATTATATGTAGATATGCATAGCTAAACATGGTTGGTAATACCTAAAAAATCCCCAAGGAAATGACTACAATAAAAGTCAAGATAGCAGTTATCTCCATGAGGACGGGAGAAGGATGGGATTTTTAAGGGAAAATGGGTGATCTCTAAAATAATAACAATACTCTTAAACTGCTTAGTTGTTACACTCATGTATAGACTCTAAATATTTTAGACAATTATTCATATGCATTTTATATTTCATAATCATTTAATAAGTAAATACATATTGTGTATTTTGAATTATAAAACTGGAATCCTCAGATTAAGTAGATTAAATTTTTTCTTTGAGTTATTCACAAATTCAATATTAAAGTTTATTAAGCCCTTTTGTATTTTATAGAAATGTTTAATTATGTGCTCTGATACAAAATTATATTTTGGTACATATACATGCATTTCTGTACAAAAACCAAATTTTTCCTTGTTGCTTACAAAGACCTTCCATTTTTTTAATATGTGATTTTTACTGTAGCCCTTTATTGATGATACTGTATCAATTTCAAAAGCTACCATCCAGAGATTTTAAATAGTATGTTTGTAAACAGCAGACATGTTAACAAATAATTAAAACCCATACTTTTGACATTAAAATCATTAATCATTTTACCACAGTTAAGTAAAACCAAAAGTTTCCATAGATAATTGACCACATCTTTGGAATTAAATCTTCTAATATATAAAAAGAAAGCCTTTGCACAACTTATATCTTTCTCTTTTCACATTTATTAGTCAGGTTTGTTCAATAGATATATCCTTGATTTATTTGCCAGAGATCTAATAAAATTGGGTTAGATTGTTACAGTCACATCTCCTGCTGACTCAGATCTCCCCACCTCTATGACTTTACATATTTGGCTTTGGGCTATTGGCTTTGGACTTGGCCTTTGCCTTCTCTTGTCAGTGTGACATCAGCAAATATGATGCAAGTAGAAGCTTATAAAAGTGCCTGTGCACTTGCTTTGCATTGAATCAGATCTGAAAACAACCTTTGAAGAAGCTCAGTCTAGACTGATAGAGCAGAAGAAACCACAAAGAGCAGAGAGGAACCAGGCCAGATAATGTGTTTTGGACCTGACAGCCCCTAGACAGAAACAATCACCACATGAGGAAGTGGGGCCATCCCAGGATACTCACATCTAGCTGATCTGGTAGAAAACTGAAAACCACATTAATGAATAGGCATACTGAAAGAACCAGACAGCTGAGCCCAGCTCATAATGCTCATTCACTTACAGAATCATTAATAAGCAAACACCAAATCTTTCTTTAAGCTTCTAAGTTTTGGGAAGGTTTTCTTTGTACCACATACAATTGATATAAGTATTTTTTCACCAGGAATATAAATAGGCCAGGTATTTATTAGTGATATAAATAATATGGTAATCATGATATCATTTACAAAAGAACATTAAGAATGCATATGCTTTTTAAAGAAAAAAGGAGATTCTGGTTTAAAATGTCTTCTAAATAGCAGTTCTTTATAGCATCACTTTAATTTTTCTATTTAAAATAGTGTAAATTCAACAGTTCCATTGCTCAGTCATGTCCGACTCTTTGCCACCCCATGGACTGCAGCATGCCAGGCCTCCCTGTCCATCACCAACTCCAGGAGTTTACTCAAACTCATGTCCATTGAGTTGGTGATGACATCCAATCATCTCATCCTCTATTGTCCCTTCTCCTCCTGCCTTCAATCTTTTCCAACATCAGGGTCTTTTCCAATGAGTCAGCCCTTCACATCAGGTGGCCAGAGTATTGGAGTTTCAGCTTCAGCATCAGTCCTTCCAATGAATATTCAGGGGTTTTGAAAGCTCATTACACATTAACTTGGTTGGTATTCAACTTTCTGCTAGAATATGTGAAGCATTTTAATGGTTATATGAATCAATTATTAGCAAATATATTTTAATGCTTCAGATAGAGCAAGCCCAGTAGCCTTGACAGAGATTACACTTACTGTGAATACAGTTGGGAATTATATCATTACTATCAGCTACCTGCTCAGAAACCCAGAGTTGGCTACATATAGCAACTGTGCAGTTGTCTCTCTCCTGCAGAACTCTGCTTTGTGATGTAACCAGAGTATAAATATTCAATTTCTCTCTTTTCCATGATATTTGGAGATGGTAATTCTCAAGAATAGTGTGGTAGGTAGAGATTTTGGCAGATAAGCATGACCCAAGATCCCCTGGAGAAGTGACTGGCTACCCACTCCAGTATTCTTGGACTTTCTTGGTGGCTCAGATGGTAAAAAATCCATCTGCAATGCAGGAGACCTGGGTTCAGTCCCTTCTGGGTTGGGAAGATCCCCTGGGAGGCAGGCATGACAATTCATGCTGGTGTTCTTGCCTGGAGAACCCCCATGGACAGAAGAGCCTGGTGAGCTACGTCCATGTGGTCGCAAAGAGTTGGACACGACTAAGCACAGCACAGCATGCAATATTTGGGACATACTTATACTAAAAAATAATTTGTTTATTTACACTCTACTTTTATCAATTGCCATGTTTTATTTGCAAATTTTGGCCAGTCTAGGAGGAAGTGATTACTGACATTAACGATTATGTATCAGTGACAAAGATGCCCAGAAGTAAATTTGGAACAGGAAAGGGAAGAGCCCAGAATGCAGTGAAATCTATCTTTGTATCATTTAAGTGGAGTGGGAAAATTTATGTTTATTTAAATTTTAAAAATAGGAACTGGGAAAAATAAGTTCAAATATTATTGCAAACCTTAAGGGTAGATATAAAAATCAGCATTACATCTTAAATTTCCTTGCTACATATAAAAACAAACATATAAAAGCTTAAATAAAAATGATAAACATAACTTAAAACAAGGTAGCTACAGAAAAATATAGTTATTGTAATGAATGCAAATATTTCAAGCTCCAAAAATAATTGGAATAAAACATTTACTAAAATATGCTTCTTATAGCAAAGTTACTTAAAACAAAATTGCACCTAACAGAAAAGGCCATAAAATGTAAAGAAGATGATCTAATATATTAAAATCGATATGATACCCTCTAGTGGATAATAGTGTTTTATAGAGCATGTATATCTTCCCTGATGGCTCAGCAGTAAAGAATCCACTTATCAATGCAAGAGATATTGGTTCAATTCCTAGTTCAGGAAGATTCCCTGGAGAAAGAAATGGAAAACCTCACCAGTATTCTTGCCTGAAAATTTCCATAGAACAGAGGACTACAATCCACGGGTTTGCAAAAGAGTTGGATGCAACTTAGCTACTAAATAACAACAACAGATGGAGCATCCATATAGTGTAGACTAAAAAAGGAGTAAAGATGGAATTAAATTCTGTGATTTTATTACATGAGTATATTTTCACATGTTATGTCATTTAATCATCCAACCAACCCTTTTAAAATAATTCCCAGTTTACAGGTTAGCAAAATAAAAACTTAAACCCTTTCCCTTTTGTTTACCCCTCCTATCCCTGAATATCTGTTTTTGTACCTTTGATACTGCTCTAAAATCACCATTGTCTCCTCTGAGGTATGAGTGCCTTGGAGGCAGGACCTTTCTAGTTTCTATTTTAATTTTAAAATTTTATATACCTCATCTTATTTCTTTATTTCTATTTGCCTTTATATTCCTAGAGCAAGAAGTTTCTCACTTTACGTTTGGCCTGCTTGGTTTCAAAATCAAGCTCATCTCATTGATAATATACCCTCTTGAATGTAAGCGAAGAGACTTGAATTGATTCTTTGTCACTAACCAAACTGTTTAACCTCAGGCTTGTAAGTTAATTTCTCAGGCTTCAGTGTCCTCTTTTGTAAAATTAAGAATGCTCGAGATTTCTAAAGATCTTTTGAGTTATAAACTTCAGTGTTAGCAATCCCAAAAGCAAAATGAGAAAATATCAGAACAAATTGATAAGCATAAAAACAAAAATCAATTGAGGTTAATTCTCCTATCTGCAGCCTTTTGTCTTTTGCAAAAGTCACTTATAAATACTTTTTAAAAATAATATCTAAAAATCTCTCAGATTACTCTGTGTTCATGGGTACCTAAATCTAAATTTTGTAATAACACCCATTCTTCTAATTACTTCAAATCTTTTCTGTTTTGTGTATGTTATACTATAAAGGCAATAGTGAGGAAGCTATTTTTCCCAGTTGGTTGATTTTCCATAATACTTCCATTAGTCTGTTAGCACAATACCATTCAGTGATAAATTAAGGAGAGTATTCTAGGTAGTGAGTTTATATATAAATAAATTAATTAAATATATCTACTCAACAACTCTAATTACATCTCCAATTTTGAGAGTAACTCATAAAATAAATTTAAATTTTTGATATTCAATTCTAATTCACAATTGAATCTGCATATGAATTCATACTTTGTATCCTTTAGTTGACACTGAAAAAATTTCAGTGAGAAAGAAAATAGATATATTAATTCAAAGCTTTAGGAGTTTTAATGGAATTTCAGAAAAGCAAGTTCTTAATGGGGATTGTATATAGCCTCATGACAAGTAAATACATGCTTTGCAACAATTAATAGCATTTATAAATAATAATACTTAGCCTAAAGTACATTCACATTTGTTTCTGTTGTATTGAAAAAAAAATGAACAGAATTCCTAGCTCATATAATTATTTATATAAGAGAAAATAACAACTATGATTTTTTGGCATTCAGACAAATACATTATTTGATTATTTGTTTCTCTAGTTTCATCTTACCAAGCACTCTAATTCTTTGCTACCCTTATCTCTGTGATCTTCTTATAAATTTAATTGCCAATATTATCAGTAGCATTTTCTCTTGTTATCATTGCTCTGTGGGTTTTGAATTGCTAGCATGCATTTTTTTTAAAACTGGGCACTATTCCAAAAATGCAAAGTTTAGAACTCAAGCGAAAAAGTTGAGTGGTAATAGTTTTTAAAGAGTTTCCTTGGCTTTTTTCTTGAGAGTGTGTGTGTTTAAAAGGACTGTTATGGGGAAAAAGAAAGTCTTTAGCATTATATTTCTCATTGTAAGTAAGAAAAGGTCCTAAAATGGCATTTATTATGTCTTCTTTGTTTTTTTTTTTGTTGTTGTTGTTGTTTTATTTTTATTTTTATTTATTTTTTAATTTAACTTTACAATACTCTATTGGGTTTGCCATACTTCTTTGTTTTGATATAAAAGTAATGGTGCTAGCGGCAAAGAATCTGCCTGCCAGTGCAGGAGACCTAAGAGATGCAGGTTTGATCCGTGGGTTGAGAAGAGCCGCCTGGAGGAGGGCATGGCAATGCACTCCTGTATTCTTGGAGAATCCCATGGATAGAGGAGCCTCATGGGTTACAGTTCATAGGTTCACAAAGAGTCAGACATGACTGAAATGACCTAGTGTACAATGATGCAATTGCTATTTAATTGCAGTATTTAAAAAATTTTTCCAATAATATTCCAAAATATTAGTTATAAAATTAAGATTAGGTTACTATTGTTTCTATTTTAGCAAGCATATAACATGAACAGTAAAAGACTCCTCACCTTTATGTTTTAACTTCCAAAGTTAAAGCTGTGATTTATACTGAATATTTATGATTTTTAGTGGAATACATTTATTCAGTTTCTATCATCAAACCATTTTTTTATAGAAGTAACAACTTTTAGTTACTTTTGAGATTACTTTTCCTATAAATTGCTTATTTTCCCTATTATTTTCAACTGAAATTATAATTCCATAATTAGACATAAGATGTAAACATTGTCCACTGAAGTTCATTTGGCCTAGAGAAGAGTTTTATATCAATTAGTAATATTTATCCTTGAAATTTGCCTCAGACTGAAGTGATATATGAAATACATAGATGTCCAGCAAGTGTTGGTTGAAAAAGATTACTCAGAGAGTGATAATGCAGTGTTAATTTTCCTTTCATCTATCTCTCTAAATATTCCAGTAAACAAATGCCATGTAAATGTAAAAAGTGTACTATTTATTGTATCAACAAACTCAGGAAAAACATTAATAAATCATTTTAGTTTAAGAGTAAAACCTTGTAACCTTGATTATAGGTGTAGGAGACAGTTTCATGATCTTTGGTTACTATTAAAGAATTACTAAAGCTTTTCAGCCAAGGGCTTCCCTGGTGGCTCAGAGGGTAAAGCGTCTGCCCCACAATGCGAGAGACGCGGGTTCGATCCCTGGGTCAGGAAGATCCCTTGGAGAAGGACATGGCAACCCCACTCCAGTATTCCTGCCTGGAGAATCCCATGGATGGAGGAACCTGGTGGACTATATATATAGTCCATGGGGTCACAGAGAGTTGGACATGACTGAGTGACTTCAATATTCCAATATATATTCGGGATGATTTACCCATGGTCAAGGCAGAGTTCTCACAATATGTGGAAGTGGTTCACTCATGTACAAGTCTGTTGCGAAGGCACCAGTATCTCTAAACTCCAATATATACTTACAAACATATGATTACTTTTGTGTCTGTCTCTACTTTTTTTTAGTAGTCTTCTCTTTTCCAAATAAGTGCAGTCTCTTTGTTCTTTTCTTTTTTGACACAATTGAAAAGAGGCATCGAGAATGGCCTTGCCTTTCATTTGCAAGTCCTTTTTCTAATAGACATTTCTTTGGCTGCTCACTTAAACAGATATTAGCAGCTAGCTCATTAATTAAACTACCTCCCTGTCAGTCTGAAATTAGCAAAGGCTGGACTTGGCTGTGGGCTTGTGCGTGTCTGTCTTATCTTAAAGACACACACTACTATTGCTCCAAAACAGAATCGAACATTAGATTTAAATAAACTTACCCATTTAAAGTTATAAAACAATTCCTCACAAAATGCAATCTTTAAAAGATTATTCATTGTATAAAAGTGTTTTTTACAATCCTTAAATCCATTACACATAAAAATACTTTTTCATAACTTATAAAAAGCAAAAGGATAACTTTCTTTGCATGTATTATTATAGAAGATGGACTTTTTAAAACATAAAGTCAAAGATTCTAATGTTTAAAAATGTCCTTAGCATTCATCTCTTCAAATCAATGATATTTAATGCATGCTGTGCAATCCGTATGTATAATACTACTGTTAAATGGTCATCACCCCTTTCTTTCAATGTTTCAGTGGACTGAGAACTCACTCTTTCCCAAGAATACAGAATCAGTGGATAAAACATGACACTTGGGAATGCCTTCCTGGTCAAGGGTCACAATTTGTGAGCTTGCATCTTCTAACCATTGTACCAAATCTGTCTCTTCATTGTTTATTCACATCATAGTACCCAGGTATCCTATTCATCTTCAGTTTTGTAGAAATCATATCTCTCTGTATATGGCAGTCTGACTCTTCTACTTTGGAGAGCACTGCATGTGTGTCCATATCTCATTGAATGTACTATAAAAGCCTTTTTAGTCTGTTTGACAAATTTATCAAGAAAATCTGTACTTGATCATTATAATCTAATATCCTCCTTATTTCAAATGTGCACATTTGAAAAGAATATCTCCTATATAAATGAAATTATTTTAGAAACCTTTAAAAAGCCTATGGATGTAAAAATATTTTTTTTTAATATAGCAGAATAAGAGTATAAACAGATCTTTGAACCACAGATCTTTTTTGAACCACAGAAACCTTCCAGCTAGATACATTTCAGTTCTTGCAATGTTAAGCACTGTATCAGAAATTTCAAAATCCCAGCATTCTGAAATTAAGCCACTTTTCTCTTAGCACTTTAGGTTTCAAAACTTGTCCTGCCCTGGAAAGACATGAAGCTCTAGTTTTTATTTTTATATTTAATGGAAATATTCATATGTTGTGTTTCAAGGGCATTGATGTGTTTGAGTTGATGACTTAGACTCCACCGAGGATATAACATAAGGTATTATACACACACACACACACACACACACACACACACACACACACACATATAAATACCTCATTTTTCCTCTGAAATCTGAAAAACCGAACTCAGGTACATTTCACTCAAGGACTTCAGATAAAGCCCTGTGGTTCTTTGTTAACCTTCAGGTTTTTCTCCAGTGTTCCCATAGAGGATATTATTTTTGACCATGTTAAATGCAAACAAGGTACAGTTGGATCCGACAGGGTGTGCTTTATGGCCTCATGTGCTGGGCAGGGAGGGAGTATGGGCAGGTCTAGTGGAGGGGCTGGGAAAGGAGGGCCTGGGACGTGCTGAGTGCCTGGGAGTCTCAGAGGATAGGGCATGGGGCCTTAGATGCTGCTGCTGAGACCACTGTACCCAGAGGGAGCCTGGTTGTGGGATCTCAGAAGTAACTCCGGGTGATGAGGAGATGAGAAACACTCGCGTGCCCTGGGTACCAGAGGCCCTTGGCCCCAAGCTCATGTGTAAGCAACCTGGGTCACAGCACCTATCCAGTAAACTCCAATCCTCCTTGATAGCTCCCTGATAACACTCAGATATTTGACAGAATACAGACTTCTTTGTTGATCTGTTAGGTTAACTACGCCATCTATGGAGGAAATGAAATGTATTTTCCTATTCTTCATTTTCTTTTCTAGCTTTTTAAACATGTATAGAATGCAATCCAGAGCACTGTTTTTCCATTATAAATGTTGCAATTATGTTTGCAAATCTTTATTTTTAGGTGTGACCATGTAGTCCTTATGCTGTACTGAAAAGGTTTTAAATCTTTTTTTTTTTTCACTTGACCTTTAGCTTAAAGAGTTAAGCTACTTATTTTTGGCATTAAGTTAATTTAATCCTGCTCATAGAATAGAGAAGTGAATGGAACTAAGGGTAGAATAGAGAGAAAACTAAGAACTAAGAATTACAGAACTTGGAATTATAGAATCTAGGTTTCAGGCCTGTATCATTTACTTTTTGTACAAATGTATAAAATGGTATCACCTCTCTTTGTCTCTGAGTCCCTATTTGTTAAATGAAGATGAGAGGAAATTCTATAACTTTACTTCTAACCATGAGATTCCACTGAAGCATAATCCTTGATGGCCTCTTTTTGAAGAAAGTGTTAGTTGCTCAGTGTTGATTACCTGACGCTTTCTACCCTGTGGACTGTAGCCCACCAGATTCCTCTGTCCATGGGATTCTCCAGGCAAGAATACTGGAGTGGTTAGCAATTCACTTCTCCAGGAGATCCTCCTGACCCAGGAATCAAACCTGGGTCTCCTGCATTACAGACAAATTTTTTTACCACTGAGCTGCCAAGGAAGCTCCAAAATTTATTCACTTGGCTGCACTGGATCTTGGCTGCAGTATATGGGATCTAGTTTTCTCACCAGACATTGAACCTGAGCCTCCTGCATTGGGAGCCTTGAGTCTTAGTCATTGGACCACCAAGGAAGCCCCATAGAGAAGCTGTGTTTGTAAACATGCCATACAACTGACTGCATTTTTTTTTAGGGTCATTATTTGAATTTGTTTTGAACATAGTTTTGTAATTTAAAGACTTTTACTTAGTGAACCTGATATCTGAAAATAAAGATCTCAGATTTTTCTAGAATTTCTAAAGTTCCTGTGTAATTTTTCAAGATAAAGAAATCTTAGTTGCTTCTAAAAAGAGGATGGTATTGAAACAATGTAAGATACGTGAAGGCTTCCCTTGTGGCTCAGCTGGTAAAGAATCCACCTTCAATGCAGGGGATCTGGATTTGATCCCTGGGTTGGGAAGATCCCTTAGAGAAGGGAAAGGTTACTCACTCCAGTATTCTGGCCTGGAGAATTCCATGGACTGTATGGTCCACGGGGTCACAAAGAGTGGGACATGACTGAGCGACGTTCACTTAACAACTTTAGATACATGAATTAAAATATTAAATCTGTTGGAAGGGAAAAAACTCTCCATTATTGATGCTGCCATGATAGTTTAGTCATTATGTAGTTTTAGCAGGTCATGTAAATAGTTTTTTTTTATTTTATAGAGAATCCATGTAAAAATTTGGTGACTGCATTTTATATTATATTTTAGCTTTCAAAAATGATTTTTGATATCTGCCTGAGGAGGCATAGACTAGTATGATTCTTAAATGCATGTTATATTAGCATATTTTAGATTAAAGCAGTTTGATTCAAAGTATTTTTCTGAAAAAAAGTAAGACATTGTGAGTATTCCTTTCATTTCACTAGTAGGAAAAAAAAAAAAAAAAAACTTCAAATGAGAGTAAAAAAATTGGCCTGTCACACAGAAACTTAATATCAAGTGTCCTGTTTGGTCCCTTCTTATGGATTCGGATGCTTTACTAGAGTAAATTGGACTTATTGTTGATATGATATTAAGTTAGTATTATATTTCATAAGACAGATTCCCTACCTCTGTTTCTGGCATCATAACTATTAAACTTGGGCTCATACTTCGACCTTTCCTTGGCATACTTCACATTTTGAGATTTAATGTTCAGGCTTTACATTCCAATTATCTTCTTCTTATC
Source organism: Neotragus pygmaeus (assembly GCA_006410875.1). Taxonomy (NCBI): domain Eukaryota; kingdom Metazoa; phylum Chordata; class Mammalia; order Artiodactyla; family Bovidae; genus Neotragus; species Neotragus pygmaeus. Next base: position 285,466 of record SJYV01054838.1, read on the forward strand.
GTGGCCTCAATAATACTTCTAAATTAGATCATCACAAAGTTAAATATCTTTCTACCATTAATTCATTCAAAATACACACACACACACACACACACACACACACACACACATCTTATTATGGAAAATAGTGAACTGAGTCTTCTGTCTTAGGACAAACTATTTTTTTTAATTGAGTTATAAATCAACATGTATAATTGATTATATACATTTGATTATATTCATTTCAGATGTACAACATAATGATTTGATATTTGTAAACTTTGCAAAATGACCATTATAATAATTCTAGCCAATATTTATCACAATACATAGTCACAAAAATGTTTTACTTGTGATGAGAACTCTCAAGATCCACCCTCTCAGCAAATATAAACTATAATATTATAAACTATAGTTACCATGCTGTGCATTGTCATGATCTAGTGTTTCACATGTTAGTCATGATCTAGTTTTTGATGTATGTCTTCTATTTGGTTAAATATAAAGGAGCTTTGTGCCATACTATTGCTATTTTAAATTAAAAAAAAAACAACTGAAGCTGGAAACTCAAACCATATTAGGGTACCAGGATTATATAGAAACAGTTTGTATTAATATAGCCAATTTCAGCTGAAATAGTCTTCATTTCATCTTTACTGTAATGTTCATATGAACATCATGCCTGTTTCTCTTCTCAGAAGTGTGGAAGGTGAAGAGTACAGCAAATTACTTTCACCTTTACATCTGCTGCTCTGAATTATTTCAGAGTCAAAAGAGAAGAAACATGTTCACTTTTAAGCCTCTCCCATTATGTGTCTTCACACACACACACACACACACACACACAAACACACACACACACCCCCCATGAAGATGGCACCATTAAGCAGAGTAAATAGAAGGTGTGATTTCAAATCAGAAAAGACTTGGCCACATCCTAATTTGCAATAGGCAACCAGGGCAAAAATGAAAATAAACAAATCTCATAATGGTGGTGAAACTGTTCTCGGGAAGCTGAGATTGGTGGGTCCCGTAAAGAAAAAGGAACTCCCCCAATATGGCTGGCATTAACCTGTCCTTTATTCCTGCAGTCATTTAACTTGCATTGAGAGCTGGGAGTGCATCACTTTTAGGCTGTCTTGGGGAAGAAACATCTACTCTAGGTGAATGCCCTGCTTTGAATTGCAGGATTAATAACCTACCTGCATCTGTGCTAGACCTAGCATGTATATCAGACTAAATTACAGTTCACTAATCATTTGTGGAATTGGATTAATATAAACCAGCATTTTCTAAATGTGGATGGGATCTTTGTGAACATTATTCCAGTGGCTTTGATAAAATAAAAATTCTCAGGGTATATGCCAAGTAGTGGAGTTGGTGGATCATATGGTAGATTTAGTCCTAGTTCTATGAACCTAGAGCCTGCTTAGAAAAGGCAGAGGAAGCAGAGATCAAATTGGCAACAACTGCTGGATCATTGAAAAAGCAAGAGTTCCAGAAAACATTTGCTTCTGCTTTATTGACTATGCCAAAGCCTTTGACTGTGTGGATCACAACAAACTGTGGAAAATTCTTAAAGAGATGGGGATACCAGACCACCTGACCTGCCTTCAGAGAAAACTGTAAGCAAGGCAAGAAGCAACAGTTCTAATAGAACATGGAACAACAGACTGGTTCCAAATTGGGAAAGGAGGACATCAAAGCTGTATATTGTCACCCTGCTTATTTAACTTATATGCAGAATACATCATGTGAAATGCCAGGCTGGATGAAGCACAAGCTGCAATCAAAATTGCCAGGAGAAATATCAATAACCTCAGATATGCAGATGATATCACCCTTATGGCAGAAAGCAAAGAGGAAAGGAACTGAAGAGCCTCATGATGAAAGTGAAAGAGGGAGTGAAAAAGTTGGCTTAAAACTCAACATTAAAAAAACTAAGATCATGGTATTTGATCCCATCACTTCATGGCAAAAAGATGGGAAACAATAGAAACAGTGATAGACTTTCTTTCCTTGGGCTCCAAAATCACTGCAGATGGTGACTGCAGTCATGAAATTAAAATTCACTTGCTCATTGGAATAAAACCTATGACCAACTTAGATAGCATATTAAAAAGCAGAGAAATCACTTTGCCAACAAAAGTCAGTCTAGTCAAAGCTATGGTTTTTCCAGTAGTCATGTGTGGATGTGAGAGTTGGACTACAAAGAAAAGTGAGCACCGAAGAATTGATGCTTTTGAACTGTGGTGCTGGAGAAGACTCTTGAGAGTTTTTGGACTGTAAGGAGATTAAACCAATCCATCCTGAAGGAAATCAGTCCTGAATATTAATTGGAAGGACTGATGCTGAAGCTGAAACTCCAATATTTTGGACACTGGATGCGAAGAACTGACTCATTTGAAAAGACCCTGATGCTGGGAAAGATTGAAGGCAGGAGCAGAAGGGGACAACAGAGGATGAGATGGTTGGATGGCATCACTGACTCAATGGACAGGAGTTTGAGCATGCTCTGGGAGTTGATGATGGACAAGGAGGCCTGGCGTGCTGCAGTCCATGGGGTCGCAAAGAGTAGGACACAGCTGATCGACTGCACTGACTGAACTGAGAGCCTGTTCCTTCACCTTTTACAGAGTGAATTAAGTCAGAAATAGAAACAATTATTGCATATTAACCATATATGTGGAATCTAGAAAAATAGTATAAGTGAACATTTTGTAGGGAAGGAATGGAGACATAGATGTAGAGAATAGTCTTGTGGGCACAGTCGGGGAGGGAGTGAGTAGGATGAATGGAAAAAGTAACATCAGCATATATACACTATTGTGTGTAAAATGAATACTTGATAAAAAGTTGCTATATAATGCAGGGAGCCCAGGCTGGTGCTCCCTGTTGACATAGAAGAGCAGGGTGGGGCGTGGGAGGAGGCTCAGGAGGGGGATGGGGTATAATTATGGCTGATTTTTGTTGTATGGTGGAAACCAACATAGCATTGTAAAAATTAAAAAAAAAAATGAGGTTTCATAAGTGATTTCTCATAAAAAGTCCTCTAGGTAAAAAAACTCTAGGTATAAAACCTAAACTCAGCATAGGTTACTAGTTTAACCTAACAATAAAGTTCTGCTGGTAAACAGTAAGTTTCTCCAAAGGAAGGATATATGTCTTCTTGACAATGTAATTCTAAAAATATTGTTAATAAGTACTTCTGTGGCTTTGATTTTAGTACAGTTTATATACAGACAGGAGTGATAAGACAATGCAAGAGAAGAAGAGAGAACCATTACTGGGTCATCTGGTGTTTAAACAAATGAATAATGGCTTAAAAATTATATTTAGGATTTTCTTCCATGTTGTTTTATAATAAAATGACATTATCTTAGTTATTTTTGTAATTTTTGTAGCAGCATCTAAAGTTTGTGCTTAATATTATGTAATGATCAAAAAGTGATTCTAACAGAACTATTGGACTTCAAAGAGATATTAGGGACTATTAATTTGGAATCTCCTCATCTTACTTTTGATTTTATTGTAGTATCTTGAGGAGTGAAGCATATACTGTTGCAAAATACCTCTACAAAAGTGAGTGGCCCACTGTATTCTTTTTAGCATTATTTCTGCTCTTCCACTAGGTATCTAACAAGAAAAAAAAATCTTGTAGAACATTATTTTTAAAAAAATATTTACTCTTCTTCACAATGCCAAAGAATGCTCAAACTACTGCACAATTGCACTCATCTCACATGCTAGTAAAGTAATGCTCAACATTCTCCAAGCCAGGCTTCAGCAGTACGTGAACCGTGAACTTCCAGATGTGCAAGCTAGTTTTAGAAAAGGCAGAGGAACCAGAGATCAAATTGCCAACATCTGCTGGATCATCAAAAAAGCAAGAGAGTTCCAGAAAAACATCTATTTCTGCTTTATTGACTATGCCAAAACCTTTGTGTCGATCACAATAAACTGTGGAAAATTCTGAAAGAGATGGGAATACAAGACCACCTGACCTGCCTCTTGAGAAACCTGTCTGCAGGTCAGGANTTGAACTGTGGTGTTGGAGAAGACTCTTGAGAGTCCCTTGGACTGCAAAGAGATCCACCAGTCCATTCTAAAGGAGATCAGCCCTGCTTGTTCTTTGGAAGGAATGATAGTAAAGCTGAAACTCCAGTACTTTGGCCACCTCATGAGAAGAATTGACACATTGGAAAAAAACTCTATTCTGGGAGGGATTGGGGGCAGGAGGAAAAGGGTATGACAGAGGATGAGATGGCTGGATGGCATCACTGACTTGATGGACGTGAGTTTGAGTGAACTCCTGCAGATGGTGATGGATAGGGAGGCCTGGTATGCTGCAATTCGAGGGACTGAACTGAATTGAATATGTTTCATTGTTCCTAAGTTTGTTAATATAAATTAACTGAATTAGTTATATTTTGATACAATTTTTAAATAGTTTAATTGTATACCAAGAAGTCATTATTAGTTAGTTAAGTCACTCAGTCATGTCCGACTTTTTGCGACCCCATGGACTAGCNTGAATATGTTTCATTGTTCCTAAGTTTGTTAATATAAATTAACTGAATTAGTTATATTTTGATACAATTTTTAAATAGTTTAATTGTATACCAAGAAGTCATTATTAGTTAGTTAAGTCACTCAGTCATGTCCGACTTTTTGCGACCCCATGGACTAGCCCACAAGGCTCCTCCATCCATGGGATTCTCCAGACAAGAATACTGGAGTGGGTTGCCATTTCCTTCTCCAGGGAAGAAGTCATTAGACATTTTCAAATATAAGCATAAAAATTACTTAAACACATAATAAAATTTTTGAAGGCTGGTTTCCCAAAGTATTAGCAAAATGACCTGTTGATACAACAAAGCTGATTTTATTCCTACATCATAAATGAGTGTTTTCCTTTGTAATAGACATTTAAGAATCCCAGGAACTGGGGAGCCTGGTGGGCTGCCGTCTATGGGGTCACACAGAGTCAGACATGACTGAAGTGACTTAGCAGCAGCAGAGTAGAGAAGTTGAAATATTATTGGGATTTTCCTATTTTGGTTAATTTTTATATATGATGGGCATCTTGGCATTTTGCTGAAGAAATCAAAAGGGGTCATCTAATATTTTGATAAAAATTTAATAACCTTAAACAATGCTGGTTATATATACAGAATGCTTTGAGCCGTTCTCAGGTGAAGATCTGTCTTCATGAAAAGAGTAGAATTTATAAGACATTAGTTGTACTTGTGTAGTTATTTTATAGAGTTATCTGAGAGTTTCAGCTTTCTGGGAGAAAATATAATATCTTGCTTCTCACAGTTCCAGCATTTACCAGTCTTGGATACACTGTATGCTTAATAAATACAATAATAATACAATAATAGCTTCCACCAGATGGCATTGTCTGTACTTCACACCATGTCATTTGCTTGTTTGTAGCCACAGACAATTGAGACCAATAAGTCTCATAATTCTATTTGTTTAGTATCATTTTCAATCAAACATATTTTCTATATTCATTATATTGCATGGGATGAATTATTGATATGATCTTTTAGGAACAATTTGAATTAAGAACAAAAGTTTTTTCAATGAATTATTAAGCATTTTTATTGGTATTTGTATCATGTATCTGCTATTTATAATTCAAAGATGTTAAAAGATGCAAGTTTGTATCTCCTTGTGTTATTCTTTTGGGAATGATAATTTATCCAGGGTAAATTTATCTATTCTGTACTATTTATCTAAGAAAGTCATGGAATTATAGCCTTCTAGGAAAGATTATTGGCCTTATAAATTTTCAAATCTTTGGCTCTGGAATTGTACACTCAAAAATTGGTGTAAGTTAAAAACCAAAACAAAAATTTCATGTTTCTTCTAATTCAGTAGTACCTTACTGCTTATCTACATCTAACTAAGGCAAATTAGTTCTCTCAATCCATGCATGTGTTAAAAGGTTATTTTATAAAAAGGGTATGACTTTCATAGATATAGAAAATAAATGTGTGCAAAATTTTTATTTAACTCACTGATTAATGGGCAACTAGTAAGAAGTTATTGGAGAAGGGCAATGGCACCCTACTCCAGTACTCTTGTCTGGAAAATCCCATGGACAGAGGAGACTGGTGGGCTGCAGTCCGTGGGGTCGCTACTAGTTGGACAAGACTGAGCGACTTCACTTTTCACTTTCATGCACTGGAGAAGGAAATGGCAACCCACTCCAGTGTTCTTGCCTGGAGAATCCCAGGGACGGGGGAGCCTGGTGGGCTTCCTTCTATGGGGTCGCACAGAGTTGGACATGACTGAAGCGACTTAGCAGCATCAGTAAGAAGTTATACTGTTTCAAAGAAGAATCCAATAAGGGATACAGATGTGAATTTACAAATAGATGTGTAGCTAGTTCTTTCCATGGTAGAGAGGATAATTAATCGTCTCTCTTATCTTACAAAAGCTATTTGCATGTCTATGAACAAGAGTCATTTGCATTGCTGTCAGTTATCTAAAACTTGCAGAGTTGTAAATAGCTCAAAGGTGATGGAAAGTTCAGAATCCTCCTAGAATAAATAACCCTGAAAGATGTGTTTGGACCCTGCCACATTTTTCACTGAAGACATCCAGTGTATTTAAAAGTCATTTGCATTTTGTTCCTACACTTTCCTCCTACTCACTTGGCAATCATAAAAATCTAAACGTGAGATTCTTGACTGCAAAGAGGTCTGCATGGTTAGATTTGGCTTAACTGTTTATATAGGTGCAGCATGGATGTTAATTTTCCAGAGACCTTGAATTTACTTGTGATACTGCTGCTAAGTCGCTTCAGTCATGTCCGACTCTATGAGACCCCAGAGACGGCAGCCTACCAGGCTCTGCCGTCTCTGGGATTCTCCAAGCAAGAACACTGGAGTGACTTGCCATTTCCTTCTCCATTATACGAAAGTGAAAAGTGAAAGCGAAGTCGCTCAGTCGTGTCCAACTCTTAGCAACCCCATGGACTGCAGCCCACCAGGCTCCTCCATCCATGGGATTTTCCAGACAAGAGTACTGGAGTAGGGTGCCATTGCCTTCTTCACTAGAAGTGTGCAATAGCAAGCAATCGTTAAGACCACAAATTGCATATCTGTCTGGAATTTTTTTAATACATTTTGGATTGGACTTTTAAAAGCTTTTACTGTTTGTTTTCCTAATAATAGGACACCCAAGTCCAAGAGAGTTTCTCTAAGAGATTTTATCTTTCTTTCCCAGCCTGGCAAGAAGAAACATTCCTCACCCCTGATAAACTTTGGAAACCAAGTATTAGGCTAATTTTCTTGGAATAGCTTTGTGAGAATTGATTCCATAAGTATAGCCACCATTTGTTTCTTAAATAAGAAATCTTATTATACTAGACACATGACACTTCAGTGAGACTTCTGTTATACCATTTATTTGCTGAACTAAATCCTGGTTAGAAAGAGGGCAGGTTTTTACTGACCTAAGCAAATAAATATATTGCTGTGAAAAATTAGGAAACAGCTAGAAATATTCTAAATTCTGAAAGTTCAGTGAGAATCAGATGTCATTTTTAAAAGTTTCAAAAGTATACTCTACTGTAAAAGTATAGATTATAATATTGGTATGGATTAGATTGTTCAGAAAACAGACTTTCTTCTGTATACAGAGGGTTGAGCATTAAATAAAAAACAAATTGTTGTTGTTCGGTTGTCATGTCCGACTCTGCAATCCCATGAACTGTAGCATGCCAGGTTCCCCTGTCCTTCACTATCTCCTGGAGTTTGCTCAAATTTATGTCCACTGAGTCAGTGAATCTATCCAACCATCTCATCCTCCGTTGCTCCCATCTTCTTTTGTCTTCAATCTTTCCAAGCATCAGGGTCTTTTTCATTGAGTATTCAAGGTTGATTCCCTTTAGGATGGACTGGTTGAATCTCCTTGCAGCCCAAGGGACTCTCAAGAGTCTTCCGTTGTGCCTGACTCTTTGCAACCCATGGACTGTAGCCTGCTAGACTCTCTGTCCGTGGAATTCTCCAGGCAAGAATACTGGAGTGGGTAGCTATTTCCTACCCTACTCAACAAAAGAAGTGTTCTAACAATTCTGATATGGCCCACTGATAAGACCTGAAATTTGTCTGCTGCTGCTAAGTCGCTTCAGTTGTGTCCGACTCTGTGCGACCCCATAGATGGCAGCCCACCAGGATCCCCTGTCCCTGGGATTCTCCAGGCAAGAACACTGGAGTGGGTTGCCATTTCCTTCTCCAATGCATGAAAGTGAAAAGTGAAAGGGAAGTCGCTCAATCTATTTAGAACCCTTTCCAAGTGTTTAAAGTGTCAAATGGTTTTTCTAGGCTTGAGGTGTTATAAACCAAAGCTAGTAAAATTCACTTTCCAATTTTTCCCTTCTTTATGCTTGTTTATATTCTGGGATTTGACACTTTCCTTTAAGACAAGTCTCAGGGCTTCAGGATATCAAAGCTAATTACTTTAATATAAGTGCATTCATCTTTCTATATTTAATGAATCCATAGATGATATGTATCTCAATGATTTTTCAGTTTCAGTGTATAGTATCTGAATCATTACACCCACAGGGACAAAAAGCTCTTTAGGATACCCAATAAGTCCCACCAGTGGGCAGGAGTGTCATGTCAAAGAAATAATCAACACACACACAATACACACACAGAGCCAACAACTACTACTTTAGGACAAAACCAAGTTTTTCCTTGAAAAACAAAAGCACAGACAAAATTATATTTCTTTGCCACTATTGCTCCTAGGGTGGTCTGCACTTCTCATATGAATTATAGCTCTTAACTAAAGTAGATTCTGTTTCATGGAAATCTCTTGAATGTGGATAATTGAGAATTTTTTGTCATGCACAAACATTTGAACAGACTAGCAAGGCACATGACTACACATAATTCTGCTTCTTATAGTACACATATCCTGTTTTTTTGTTTACTTTTTATAAAGTGGCTAGAATTAACATTTCCATTAACATGACTGAAAGATATAGCCTGCTGTAGTAAATATAATGAGCACAAGTAGATAACAAAGCAATTACAAGAATGATATCTAGCTACTCACTAGAAAATTGGAGGACAGAAGACAATGGAATGTGGTAGATTGACAGAATTAGTGGTTTCAAACTGTGACCTTTGCTGTAAGAGAAAGAAAAAGGAAGAACTAAGGGAAGACAGCTGCAGAGGGAGTTAGTAGCAATGATAATAAGTAATAGTGGTAACATGTGATATTTGAGGTGAGATCTGAAAAGTGAGCATGCGCCATACACAGGTTGCAAGGAGAAAGAATATCCCAGGCGGAGGAAATTACAGTCAGTTATTAGAGAAAAGACTTGAAGACTTTGGAAGACTAGGTATGTGATGTTAGGTGAGGTTAGAGAAAGACCCAGGAGTTCAATTTTGGGGGTTTTGAATGTCAGGAGTTGAGATCGGGTGATTTTCTACATGCTAAGAGAAATTGTTGATAGTTTATTGATTGTTGATATTTTAATCAGAGGATAATGGTTGATTTGATTTCTTTTTTTAATTTTAATTTTTTTTTAGTTGACATTTGACATAGAGCTTCATTTTTTGTTCGAATATAGTTGCTTTACAATATTTTGTTTCTGTTGTACAGCAGTGAATCAGCTATTGTTTACATGTATCCCCTCCCTCTTGGATCTCCCATCCTCTCCCTTCATCCCACTCATCTAGGTCATCACAGAGTACCAACCAGTGCTCTCTGCGGTTTCCCACTAGCTATCTATTTTATACATGGTAGTGTATATGTATCAACCAGACTTACTTTCTAAGAGATTATTTGACACCATGAAGAGAGTGGACTAGAGAGCCAATATTAGTCAAAACAAGGATAGCAGCTGTGAGATTTACAGTAATATAACAAGGAATAGATGAAGACTTGGATCCAGGGTAGTGGAGAATACATGTAAATTTCTCCATTTCTTTAGTTATAATTTAAAACAATATTCTTAATTTCTCACTCCATTAGAAGTGATCCTGTTAACAAAACAGCATTTTCTAAAATGTTTGTTAGTCTATATCTCTTTTAATGAATTTCATGTATTTATTCATGTTTATAAATAAATGTGCCATGCTAAGTATGTGTTTATCAGAAAAAATAAAAAAACATTATAACTATGTTTGAAATTAACACAAATCAGTCATCTTTTGCTCCTGTCCCAAATATTACATATGACCATTATTTGAGTTGATAAGTTTCAACATCTGGAAGATTAATGATAAACTAAGTCAGGTCTATTCCTAATTCTCATGGCAAATGGAGGATTTTTCACAGATGGATTAAAGTAGACTTCGCTGAGAAGCAGGAAAATAGGTTCATGCCTCTATTAAGTCTTGTGTAGACAGAACCTTCAAGAATCATTTTAGGTCCACCTCTGTTGGGGGCGCTCCGCAGAAAGAGAGAGGCAGTGGAGCTTCCCTCAGCAAAGCCGAGGGGTCCCGAGGAGAGGTGAGCCTGCTCTCCGCCAACCCAGC
>SJYV01054838.1:296050-326694 GCA_006410875.1 Neotragus pygmaeus
AAAAAAAATAATACTCATGTTTAAAAAGTATTTTCATGACACATACCATCAAAGTGATAGTTGTTCAGTTCTGTCTGACTCTTTGCAAACCCATGGACTCTACAGTGCATGGAGAGTTCTCCAGGCCAGAATACTGGAGTTGGTAGCCTATCCCTTCTCCAGTGGGTGTTCCAACCCAGGAAGCAAACCAAAGTCTTCTGCTTTGCAGGTGGACTCATTACGAACTGAGCTATCAGAGAAGCCCCCACTTACCATGACTTTCCATTCTTTCTAATATTTTCCAGATATAATATTTAAATAAATGTTATTTAAAGTATCAATATTCACATAACCACATTGCTATACTTTATTCTTAAGTTCTTAAATAACAAACAATAAATTAAGGTAAAATTATAGACCACTATAAATAAGTATATATGTATATTGAAAGCCTCTTTATCTACCCTTATTATGTGGCTCAGTTGGTTAAGAATCTGCCTGCAATGTAGGAGACCTGGGTTCGAACCCTGCATTGGGAAGATCCCCTGGAGAAGGAAATGGCAACCCACTCCAGTATACTTCTCTGGAGAATCCCATGAGCAGAGGAGCCTGGCAGGCTACAGTCCATGACATCATAAAGAGTTGGCCACAACTTAGCTACTAAAGCACCACCATCAGAAGAAATTCTGGTTTCATGTTTTGTATGTATATATTATATTCACAGTGGGGAAAAAACAAAGACAAAAATGTCTTTCTTTATGGATCCTACATTCTATTAAGGGTAACCAGTGAGTCTTCCTCAGTGGCTCAATGGTAAAGAATCCACCTACAATGTAGGAGCCACAGGAGATGTGGGTTCAATCCCTGGTTTTGGAATATCACCTGGAGGAGGGCATGGCAACTCACTTCAGTATTCTTGCCTAGAGAATCCCATGGATAGAGGTGCCTGGTGGACTTCAGTCCATAGGGTCCCAAGGAGTCAGACATGACTGAAATGAATTAGCATGCACACATGCACCGTAACTAATGAGTAAATCAGTTTAGTCGCTCAGTCATGTCCAGCTCTCTGTGACCACATGGACTGCAGCATGCCAGGCTTCCCTGTCCATCCCTAGCTCCAAGACCTTGCTCAAACTCATGTCCATTGAGTCAGTGATGCCATCCAACAATCTTGTCCTCTGTCATCACCTTCTCCTCCTGCCTTCAATCTTTCCCAGCATCAGGGTCTTTTCCAGTGAGTCAGTTCTTTGCATCAAGTGGCCAAAGTATTGCAGCTTCAGCTTCATTATCAGTTCTTCCAATGAATATTAAGGATTGATTTCCTTTAGGATTGACTGGTTTGATCTCCTGGCAGTCCAAGAAACTTTTAAGAGTCTTCTCCAACACCACAGTTCAAAAGCACCAATTTTTCAGCACTTAGCTTTCTTTATGGTCCAACTCTCACATACATACATGGCTACTGGAAAGACTGTAACTTTGACTAGATGGACTTTTGTTGGGAAAGTGATGTCTCTGCTTTTTAATACTCTGTCTAGGTTTGTCATAGCTTTTCTTCTATGGAGCAAGCATCTTTTATTTCATGACTTCAGTTACCACCTGCAGTGATTTTGGAGCCCAAGAAAGTAAAGAGTGTCACTGTTTCCATTGTTTTCCCATCTATTTGCCATGAAATAATGGGACCAGATGCCATGATCTTAGTTTTTTGAATGTTGAGTTTTAAGCCAGCTTTTTCACTCTCCTCTTTCACTTTTATCAAGAGGTTCTTTAGTTCCTCTTCACTTTCTGCCATAAGTGGTGTCATCTGAGGTTATTTATATTTCTCCTGGAAATCTTGATTCCAACTTGTGCTTCATCCAGCCTGGTATTTCACATGATGTACTCTGCATATAAGTTAAATAAGTGAAGTCGCTTAGTCATCCGACTCTTATCGACCCCATGGACTGGAGCCTACCAGGCTTCTCTGTCCATGGGATTTTCCAGGCAAGAGTACTGGAGTGGGTTGCCATTTCCTTCTTCAGAGGATCTTCCCAGTCCAGGGATTGAACCAAGGTCTCCTGCATTGCAAGCAGACGCTTTACCCTCTGAGCCACCAGGGAAGCTCATAAGTTAAATAAGCAGGGGGCTAACATTCAACCTTGATGTACATCTTTATCAATTTGGAACAGTCTGTTTTAACATGTACAATTCTAACTGTTGCTTCTTGACCTCCTTGACAAGGAGGCAGGTAAGGTGGTGTGGTATTCCCATGTCTTTAAGAATATTCCCAAGTTTGTTGTGATCCACACAGTCAAAGGCTTTGGCCTAGTCAATAAAGCAGAAGTAGATATTTCTCTGGTACTCTTGCTTTTTCAATGATCCAGCAGATGTTGGCAATTTGATCTCTGGGTTATCTGCCTTTTCTAAATCCAGCCTGGATATCTGGAAGTTCTTCTTTTACATACTGTTATAGCTTAGCTTGGAGAATTTTTAGCATTAATTTACTAGCATGTGAGATGAGTGCAACTGTGTGGTAGTTTGAATATTTTGGACATTGCCTTTTGTTGGGATTGGAGTGAAAACTGACCCTTTCCAGTCCTGTGGCCACTGCTGAGTTTTCCAAATGTGATGGCCTATTGAATGCAGCATCATCATTTAGGATTTGAAATAGCTCAGCTGGAATTCCATCAGCTCCACTAGCTTTGTTCATAGTGATGTTTCCTAAGGCCCACTTGACTTCACACTCCAGGATGTCTAGCTCTAGGTGAGTAGTCACACCATCATGGTTATCTGGGTCATTAAAATTTTTTTTGTATAGTTCTTCTGTATATTCTTGCCACCTCTTCTTATTATCTTCTGCTTCTGTTAGCTCCATTCCATTTCTGTCTTTTATTGTGCCTATTTTTGCATGAAATGTTTTCTAGAAGAAATCGCTAGTCTTCCCCGTTCTGTTGTTCTCCTCTATTTCTTTGCATTGATAACTTAGGAAGACTTTTCTTATCTCTCCTTGACATTCTTTGGAACTCTGCAATCAGATGGATATATCTTCCCTGATCAGGGATTGAACCCAGGCCACCTGCACTGGGAGTGCAGAATCTTAGGCGTGGGACCACCAGTGAGTAAAGGGGCATGTTCATATTATTTTATGGTGATAGGTTTTGTATAGGAAAAATATGGCAGGTAAAGTGGATCAGGTATGTATGTGTATGTGTGTTGGAGTCAGGTTTAGAAATTTAACAGGATGGTCAGAAAAGAATTCATTAAGAAATCATATAGAAACTGAAGAAGTTTTATATCATACCTCAAATTTGTTCTTAGAGGTATATTAGTTAACTTACTGGAAACCATATTCATTAATCTAGCCACACATGATAATCTACCCAAAATAAGTAATACTTGTATATACATTTATATAGTGATGCATGTCAATTATTTTTCAATAAAAATAGAGAAAAAAGTGGAGATAAGTTTGGGATGTATATCAATTGCTTATTATTTTCAAGAAGTAAATATTTGTTTTCATCTCACAGTTTGAATGTAGAAGTGTTTTTTAAGGTTGGGTGTGTTTAGAAAATGTGTGTTGAACACAGTATGGCATTAAAATTCAGTGTATCATCAAAATAAGTAAAGCCTTATCTCAATAACCTACATAGATTTGCTTGTGTTACACCTCCAAGCATCTTTCCAATGCAATTCATCTTTTAGGTCCTGCCAAGCTTAACTCTCACATGTCTTATTCTCATGCTAAATATCAATGTTCTGCTAGAAATCTCTTTGTGACCCACACATTTATGTGAATAGAAATGTCAAGAAAACATTAGAATTCTAGTCATTTCACAATATTTAAAGTATTGTGAAAACCTTGTAGGCTGTTGTGATACTCACAATGCACAGAAACATCAAATGGGGCAGATCAGTCTATAAGAATCCTAAAGAGACTGTAGAAAGTTTGCTGTGAGGATCAGTTGAGAGTATGAGAACTTTTGCAGAAAGTTCGAAGACTTTCTGCAAAATACAAAGACTACAGAATATGGGCATAGTGATTTTAGGCATCATGATATCTTAATGATTAGAACATGCCCTTGATGGTGTGGGGAGTCTAAACAGAACAAAATGATATTTATGTATATAATCACATATGCAACTCATTTCAAGAAATAAAAGTCAAATTTATACCATAGAGAATCAGTTACTTTTCATAAATATCACATCTTATTATAGTCATATATCTCCTCTAGTCTGACATATATACATATACACATATATATGTATACATATATGAGTGAATATGAATCCTCAATCAGTCAGTCATATATGATTCTTTGTGACACCATTAGAATGTAGACTCCTCTGTCCAAAGAATTTTCCAGACAAGAATACTGGAGTCGGTTGCAATTTCTTCCTCTAGGGCATCTTCCCTACCCAGGGGTTGAACCTGTGTCCCTTGAGTCTCCTGCACTGGCAGGCAGATTCTTTACCACTGCACCCACTGGAAGGCCCTGTATATATACATTAATGGTATGTTTCTACACAAGATTGAATCAAATCATGTATAGGTTCGTTTTCAGTGTCACCTAAAACATACTTCTTTAACAGTTAATCCATCATAGATGGTTGAAAGAATCTGCTAAAAATCAGGGTTTTCCTAAAAGCCTTGTTGCCCTTCATACCACTTCTTGTTCAAGTACCCTTTACTATAAGGAAAAAAAAAATCTTGTTTAAGTATCCTTTACCATAGACTGCTCAGGACTGTAATATTTCAATTGCATCCAATCCACAAAATAAGACATATTTGATGTAAAAAGTCACAACTGTTAGGAGTGCATATGAAAGAAATCTAGTAATTAGCAGTTTATTGGATTGCAGTATAAATTTTAAAAAATGTTTAATTGCAGTTGGCCTTAGGTGAAAGGTCCGTGCAGTTGTCAGTAGAATAGCTGGTGCCAAGATGATATTTGTGTCATCCTTTTCCTACTAAGTGATAATCATGCAACTATTCTATTTGCTAATGTCTCAAGGGCAGGAGACGTATCTTTTCACACA
This sequence comes from Neotragus pygmaeus, assembly GCA_006410875.1. Classification (NCBI taxonomy): domain Eukaryota; kingdom Metazoa; phylum Chordata; class Mammalia; order Artiodactyla; family Bovidae; genus Neotragus; species Neotragus pygmaeus. The sequence goes on from SJYV01054838.1 coordinate 301,049, forward strand.
AGAGGTTACACCAAAAATCTTGTTCTGACTTCTCTCTGGTAACTAAAATTGAAACCTTTAGGTGGTGGAAGAACTAAAATTCCTCTGCAAATATGTCTTTTGATAAAATCATTGTTCTAGCTTGGCAGTCTATAAAATCTCAACTATCTTTGTTGGACATTTGAATGAGATCGCTGCTGCTACCTGAGTGACAGGACTTATGATGTTTCACTGTTAAAGAATAATAATAATTTTGCTACCAAAATGATGGTTTGATGACCTTTTCTACAATTGGGGGGCTAAAGCAGCTATTTTTTCTAAACGGAAATTTGTCAAAACCTAACACTTCCTTGAAATTGTGTGGGTAATTCATATGTTGCTTCCCTGGTGGCTCAGTGGTAAAGAATCCTCCTGCCAATTCAGGAGACACGGGTTGGGTCCCTGAGTTGGGAAGATCCCTTGGAGAAGGAAATGACAGTCCACTCCAGTATTCTTGCCTGGGAAATCCCACGGACAGTGGAGCCTGGTGGGCTATAGTCCATGGGGTCACAAAAGAGTTGGACATGACTTAGCGATTAAACACCAATAACAATAATTCATTTGTTAATTAGAAATAGTTGATCAGTTTGGTTAATCTAGAATTACAAATGGATAATGTCATTTGATTTTATCCTGCTTTCATGTGGAAGGGCTTCCCTGTGTCTCAAATGATAAGGAATCTGCCTGCATACAGGAGACAAGAGTTCAATCCCTGGGTCGAGAAGCTCCCTTGGAAAAGGAAATCACAACTCTCTCCAGCATTCTTGCCTGGAGAATCTCATGGACAGAGGAGCCTGGCTGGCCACAGTCCACGGTGTTGCAAAGAGTCAGACACGACAAAGTGACTAACACTTCCACTCTCACGTGGAAGGTGAAAAGTCTAATCTAACTGCATGTGCTACTAAAGCTTTTCTTTTCTCTTTGGGAAATCAGTTACTGCATCCTTCCAAGCTCTGATAATCTCTAACCTTTCTCACACATGTCTTATACACCTGTTAAGGATGTACAGTTAGGGCTGGTAACACAAAGACTGTTGAGTGAGTGTGACATGTTGAGACAATTGAAAACATCACGGTGGCCAAATGATTGACAGAGGAGGTGAACTCCATGGACTGGAGAACTCTTAGAGCTCTGTTGTGTGCCCATCATTACTTCAAGACACTGACACATGCTTCTTCTCGAAAAGCTTTAGTTGTTAAGACATTACCACCTGCAAAGCCATCTGTGTGCTTATTGAAGCTTATTTAAGATTCATATATAGATTCATTATAAAAATTTACTTTGGCCCTCAAATTTGGTTTGCGTGCAAACTCATTATACAAACACAGCTGATATTTGTAAAACCTCAAGAGAAACAGCTTATTTCAAAAGTCAGAATGCTTTCAAGTGACATTTGCATATTGACCTGAAAAATTTTTTTCTAATTAGGCAATTTTTTTTTCTTGTAGCTCGCAATTGGCCTATGCCCCAGTACTTTGCATTAACTTTCTGTTTTTTGTGACCATTGTTCTCTTTTCTAGTTTCTTTGGAGCCTAAAATGTGTGTGTGTAAATGTATGTATACACATACTTTTTAAGATTTAAGGCTCGTACAGGGAAAATATGAAAATCTGTGTTTGTGTATATGTGCATGTATGTGTGTGTAGGGTTTGCCATCTTTGTTCGCTTAGCATCAGATATCAAAATTTCATAAAAGTTATTTCTACATACAGTTTTATTTCAAATATCCATTCATAATGATAAAATATTTTTGAAGCTACATTTGGATGAAACAGTCATTAGTACTTATATTACTAATCTTCAAACTCAGTTATAAATATTGGCAAATACATTGTTATAACCAGTGATTTAAATTTAAAATTCATATAAATTTTATATTTTGTCTCTTTGGAACAAAAGTAATCAAAAGCAACCTTCTCGGTTTAATTGTCTCTATTAATTCAATAAGAAATTGGTGAGTATATAATGACTGAATTTTTATTTCTGAAAATTAGTTTCAGTTTTAAGATGAATTTTAACTTTTTAAATGTAATGCTGTCAAAACATGGTTTTATTCCTCTTTTCCTTTGATCATAAAGGAACTCAAGTAATTAGAATTTTCTAACATTTGAAGTTACACTAAAGGATGGATGTTGATTTTAAAATTTGCTCTTTTTCTTAGACAAGCTAAATAGCCCATAGCTTACAGATGGGTACTACCATGGAAAATATAGAGTAATTCTAATTTTTTCATGAGAATTCTTTAATACAAGGGTCTCAGATATTTTATAAAGAATGAAAAGATTTGTATTTTCAAAAAATTGATATGATTTAATTTTTCACAGAAAAAATAGACTGTCAGAGGTACATTTTGAATAAGGATACATTATGCCTTGACTTGGTTTGACAGTGATATAATGAGTATGTTTAGGGGTACCATTTTCTCCTTGTCAAACCATAGCTGAGTTGTGAAACTACAGGATGCACAGGATCACAGGGAGGCTGATCTCACCCTAGGTTTGAAGGCTCAAGTTAAAGTAGCATAAATATTGGCTGGCAGGTGGAAGGCAGATGAGAACCTCAAAGGGACTCACACTGGGTCTTGATCATTCTTGCCCATGTCTGTTCAGTTAGCCTCAAGTACTATTCATCCCATACCTACCACAGTCTTTCTCAAGAGAATTCCAGACAAACCACTTAGGTTAAAAAATTGAGTAACCAATAAATTGTTCAATTGCTAAGTCGTGCCCGTGTCTGCAATCCCGTGGACTGCAGCATGCTAAGCTCCTGTGTCCTTTACTATCTCCCTGATTTGCTCAAATTCATGTACATTGAGTTGGTGATGCTATATAATCATCTTATCTTCTGTCAGTCTCTTCTCCTTTTGCCTTCAATCCTTCCCAGCATCAGGGTCTTTTCAAATGCATTGGATAAGTTCAGTTCATTTTGTTGTTGTTATTTATTTTTTATTTTTTAGATTTTGGGTAGAAAAAAACAAACAAACTGAGCTATATTTAATTATAGAATGAGTTATACCTAAGGATTTAGTTTTTAAAGTTTTAAAAGTGACTAGTTTCATTCTAAGAGATACATGAAAAGATGCTGAATGATATTTTCAGGAAAATGCAATTAAAGACTGCAATGATTTATTAGGATGACTCATCAAAAAAGAAAAGATTAAAAATGGTGAGGACGTGGAGAAATTGGAGGATTTGTATATTGTTGGTTAAAATGATGCAGAAATTAGAGGAAAGAATGAAGATTCCTCAGAAAAATTAAAAAATATAACTGCCATTGTATCCAGCAATCCCACTTTAGTTGTATGTCCAAAGGAAATGAAGTCAGGATTTCAAGGATCCCACGGTCATTGCAACATTATTTACAATAGCTGAGATATCAAAACAATTTATATGTCCACTAACAGATGAAAGCATAAAAAAATGCAGCATTGATATACATATGATGGAATATTATTCAATCTTAAAAAGCAAGATCCTTTCATCTGGACAACATAGACAAAATTGGAAATATTATGCTACATGAAAGGACAAATACTGAATTTCTAGGTTGTTTTGTCACGAAGAACAGAGCAGAATATTTAGGAAGTGTTCAGATAAATGTGCAAGGAAAAGGAAAATAAAAATTCACTTAAGAAAGAATGAATGTAAGATATATGGGGAAGAGAATTTATATAGGGGATAAAATGTGTAAGCTATACTAGGTGACAAAAGCAGTGTGATGTTGAGTGATATTTTAATTTTAAAAAAGAATGAGAAAATAATTGTGTATAAGAACATGATAAAATATAATATTTTGTAATCAATTTTTATCATCAACCAGCTTTTGTTTAGAGTTTTTTTTATAGTAAATAGGTATAATATTTAAAAGAGGTGTCATTTTACATGAAAAAAGATTATTGATAAGATTTACTGCAGCTCCCATTCAAGTCATACTGTAAGAAATGTGCAGTATAATTAACAATATTATATACACTAATACCCAAAGTCCATAAGCAGTGAGTGTCAGGGGAAGAGGCTGAATACTGAGAAAACGTTGATATATTTGTTCAGTTCAATCACTCAGTCATGTCCGACTCTTTGCGACCCCATGAATCGCTTCACGCAAGGCCTCCCTGTCCATCACCAGCACCTGGAGTTCACTCAGACTCACGTCCATCGAGTCAGTGATGCCATCCAGCCATCTCATCCTCTGTCGCCCCCTTCTCCTCCTGCCCCCAGTCCCTCCCAGCATCAGAGCTTTTTCCAGTGAGTCAACTCTTCTCATGAGGTGGCCAAAGTACTGGAGTTTCAGCTTTAGCATCATTCTTTCCAAAGAAATCCCAGGGCTGATCTCCTTCAGAATGGACTGGTTGGATCTCNCTTAGCCTAGGAACTAGACACCCAGTGGAGGGACTAATTGCAATTCTGCCTTATTCCAAAGGTGCTGCACTTAACCACTTAGTTCCCTAAATTCAGAGAAGAAACTTCTGTTTTACACTATATATTTCATCCAGGTTTCTTTCAATGGGGGCTTCCCAGGTGGCTCAGTGTGAAGATGAGCAGTGCAGAATGCCAATGCAGAAGATGCTGGTTCGATTCCTGAATGGGAAAGATATACTGGAGAAGGAAACAGCAACCCACTCAAGTTTTCTTGCCTGGAGCATCCCACTGACAGAGGAGCCTGGTGGGCTACAGTCCACAGAGTTGCAACGAGTATATGGTGCCTTATCTCATATTAAAATAACTTTTACATTTATAATGAGAACAATTTATCTTTTCCAATATTCTTTGTTTCTGTATTGCTTGCTACTCAAATCCTTCTTCTTTAACTTTAGAAAAAGGCCAATATCATAGCACTAAAAAGAAAACCAAAAGATAAAAATACAGGCTGCAGGAAAGGCTGAATACATTTTTATAAATAATAATAAAACTTAGGTAAATTTTTGACAGATAACTTTCTAGAAACAACTATAACACAAATATTAGATCAGTAATAAGTTGAATTAATATTTATATGTTGCTAAAAAGGATTTTAAAGTAAATATCAGTAGACAATTAGGCATATGAGTTCTGCTAAAGTCCTTAATATATATTTAAAGTAAACCAAATGCACAGAATGTGGAATTCTATACTCAATTTTTTAAAAGAAAATGAAACTCAATGTAATTTCACTGTACAGCCGCATCTCATAACAAATTATCTTTTTAAAAGTCAATAAATTTGTATATCTAATAATATAAACATTGAGGGTAAAAAAAGAAGAGAGTGGCAAAGGATGAGATGGTTAGGTAGCATTACTGAGTCAATGGACGTGAATTTGAACAAATCCTGGAAAACAGTAGAGGATAGGGGAGCCTGGCGTGCTGCAGTCCATGGAGTTGCAGAGTCGGACAGCAATAGCAACAACCATGTTAGAAAAACCACCTTTTAACTGAGTTTTCTTTGCTTTAACTTGTGGTTCCATTTTAATAGATATTCACTCTATTTCAGAAAATTGTTTCTCTTCACTTGAATTTAATGGCATTTTACACAATTCTGAAGTGTCAGTTTCTTAGCTACAAGAAAATATAGGGGTTATTGTGAAACTAACTTTAGTTTCTGAAATAAGCATGTCAATAAACCTATTTAATCTCCTATATGTCCTTCCCTCTGATTTAGTTACAAGTGCGAATCTAGAGAAAAAGATAATCCAAACTTGTTTTTCTCTGGGAGGAAACAAGTGTCTATACTCAGTAAGGCTCTTCATGTTCTCAAATACAGGTCTTTAACATGTGGCTAAACACTTCAGTTCTGGAGAAAGGCTGTCGACAGCTGTAAGATCTCAGTCAAAGCTAATTTATACTCTCTAAGCTTTAGTTTCTTTATTGGTAATTGATGGCATATAATAATAATTATTATAATGTTTGGATCACATGGAATAATGAGCATAAGGTACATCACAGTGACTGGAGTATGTGTTGGTGCTAAATTCATGTTTGCATCCTTATAACCTATCTCAAATTCACATTAGAGACATCCAGCAGGCCATGGCTGTCAGGAACATCTATGGATACCTGCTCCACAACAAGAGTTTTCAAATAATATGCTCATGTATCTATATTCTACTTCTGTTTTTGAAACTTAGTTCAAATGAACTCCAGGTCATTTCTTAAGCACACGCAGTGCACCAGCAGAAGTTATGCATGGAATAAATATTATAGGGGCGACAGTTATGCTTGGAATAAATCACAGAGTTCCTTCCCTTATGCTGTTCCTGGGCAAGGGGCAGCTAGGAGCATATAGCCAGGATTAGCAACCAGTGGATGTTTAGTAATTAGATAACAGATTGAAAAGTGAGCAACTTCAAAATAGGGAGAAAGCAATTTGTGAATGTTTATAGCAGAGATAAGATCTAGTATATAAAGCTAATATATTTATATAAATATTTACAGATGTGGATGAAATATAAACAAACATAGACACATATATACATACAGAGAGAATATACCTTTGAAGAGGCTCATAGTTCTTGAGACCACCTAATATATTTGTGTGCTGAATTGATTGTTCTTTAATCAAGATTTTGTTTTCTATAGAAGTTAATGTAAAAGGCAATCAAAGGGGATAAAAATTAGGTTTAACTTTTGGAACATACAGAATGTGACAGACATGGTAGAATAAAATATGTAACAAATATAGAAATACACAAAAGAGAACATTGTTTGAAGATTGTTTTGATATTGAATTTTATTTAGATTCTTATTTATTTTATACTAATATTAATTTGTTGAGTAATCTTTTAATTTAAAAGTTACAATTATAGCAAAATGCTTACTTGTATGTCTATTTAATATTCATTTAAGCTTTGTTTCACTTGCTTTATATTCTATTAAAGATTCACAAGAACTGAAGTAATTAAATGTGCTGAATGTCCCTCAGTTGTATCTGACTCTTTGTGATCCCATGGACAATAGCCCACCAGTCTCCTCTGTTCATGGAATTTTCCAAACAAGAATACTGGAGTGAGTTGCTGTTTCCTACTCCAGGGGATCTTCCTGACCCAGGGATCAAACTCCTGTCTCCTGTGTCTCTTGCATTGGCAGGTGGGTTTTTTACCACTGTGCCACCTGAGAAGCCCATTAAATATTAATCATTAATTTATATAATCTACAAACTGAAGATTTACAAGTCTTAATTTTAGGTGGAATAAATTGACTGCTTTTTGAACCAAGTACTTAACATAGGAACTTAGTCTATTTACTGTCTATAGTAGGCAAAGAAGGAGTAATAGACATAGTCAGTCTTTAGTCTTAAGGCAGAGCAATCTTACCATTGAATTGTTCTTTCTAGAGTAATATAACTGGCAACAAGTATCACAGCAGTGACTCCTCCTGGATGGTGATTTGAATACTTCTCAGTGACATCTTTAGTTGTTGGTTTGGTGGATATAATAATTACTGCCTGCTGGCAAACCAACATCCACTCTCCCTTCTACCTTAGTAATTGTGCCCATCAATAAGACTACATTTTGCTGCCTCACTGAAAATTGAGATGGCCAATCAGATCTGAGTGAAGATTAGTAGGTAAAATTTCTAAGAGGTTTGGTTGGAAGTATCTTCTCCTTTGGCCCTTTCCATTCTCCTAAAATGTTGGATCAACATCTACCTTATGACAACTGAATGCCCTTGAGAAGGAAGCAGTGCCCTAAAAGTGAAAGAATAAAGACGGAAGACATTAGTGCTCCTGGTGACTTTCAGAGCTTCTACAATAGCCCTCACTAATCCTAACTTCAGATTAATTTTACATGAGAGGAAATAAACCTATCCTACACTGAAGTCAGTGATCCAGGGTTTCTGATGTATGTAAGTATGTGCTCAGTTGTTCTGTCATGTCCAACTTTTTAAGGTCCCATGGACCATAGCCCTCCAGGCTCCTCTGTCCATGGAATTTTCCAGGCAAGAATACTGGGATGAGGATGCCATTTCCTCCTCCAGGGGATCCTCCCAACCCAAGGATCTACCTGTGTCCCTTGCGTCTCCTGCATGGGCAGGCGGATTCTTTACCACTGATTCTACTCGGGAAACCTCAGAGTCTCTAATATTAGCAGCCAAATATAATTCCTAACTGACACACAGAAAAACACAAAAGTTCCCTGAGCCTCAAACCATTTGTAATAAGATGCATTAGAAAACTTCCTCAGGCAACAATGCCACTTCATGGGGCTCAATATCGCCAGGCACAGAAAACCTCGACTTTGTCACTTTAGCTTACTTGGTTAGAATGGGGATATTTTGCAGTTGATATATACACAAATACATTTTGTTTAAAGATTATTATAAAAAAATATGGTTAAAACAAAGAATCACAAATTACCAATGATCTTAATATTCATGTGTAAGTCCTGTCAGTATTGTTTCTAGGTATTTTTCATGTAATTTTGGATATGTATGATTCATGAGCTGACAGTCTTAATTAAAATATAGACATTTTCCTTACTGATGAATATAGGTAGTGTATTAGCCTGTTATAGCTTCTGTAACATATTACCATAATCTTGATGCTTTAAAGCAATAGAAATGTATTCTTTCATAGTACTGGATGCCATACCTCCAAAATTTAGTATCACTGGGCTGAAAGTAGTGGCAGAGTTATGCTGCTTCTGGACACTTTGGAGGAATATGTTCCCAGCTGCATCTAGTGTCTGGAGACTGTCAGCTTCCCTTGATTGTAGGCACATTACTCCCACATCTGCCTTGGTCCTTGGTGGGCACATTGCCTTCTCTTTTTTCACCTGCGTCTCTTATAAGAACAACCTACTGGGATAATTCAGTGAAATCTGTTCATGTTAAGATTCTCAACTTAATTACGTGCACAAAGGAATTTTTTTCTTATGAGGTAACATATACAGATTCCAGAGATTAGAGTCCAATGTCTTTGAAAGTCTCATTACTGGCATAATCCTTTCAAGTATTTACATGATATTGCATGTATGTACACACGATACTTAATTTTTTAAATTAATTAATTAATTATTTTACTTTACAGTATTGTATTGGTTTTGCCATACTTCAACATGAATCGACCACGGGTGTACACGTGTTCCCAGTCCTGACCCCCTCTCCCACTTCCCTCCCCGTACCATCTCTCTGGGTCTTCCCAGTGCACCAGCCCCAAACATCCTGTATCCTGCATCGAAACTAGACTGGTGATTTGTTTCTTATATGATATTATACATGTTTCCATGCCATTCTCCCAAATCATCCCACCCTCTCCCTCTCCTACAGAGTCCAAAAGACTGTTCTGTACATCTGTGTCTCTTTTGCTGTCTCACATACAGGGTTACTGTTGCCATCTTTCTAAATTCCATATATATGCCTTAGTATACTGTATTGGTGTTTTTCTTTCTGGCTTATTTCACTCTGTATAATCCTAATTTTATCAATTCCCAAGGATAGGTATTATAGTAACTCAAAATTTTCAATTTTTTAGTTAATAGAAACAAAAACAACCCAATAACATGCACAAGCACATACTTCTTTTATTCTAAATAAAAGGATCTGAAAATTGCCTTATCAAAGGCTTTAATCATTGAAATAACAACTTTATCACAAAGCTCTTCAAAAAGTTATTACTACACATTCAACAATGGGTAGAATTAAAACTCAATTTTAATTCTGCTGAAGCAAAATATCCATTAATGATTTTTAATTGATGATAAAGTTCAATGTGGTTCTTAAATTATTTAATTGATTTGTATAGTCTTTGCTCATTTCACTGTGGAGTTGTCCAAATTCCTCTAACTTAATTGCAGGAGCACTTGTAACAGAAAGTGTAACCTTCTCTTTGTTAGGCTCATCATAAGCATCTTTTCCAACTTTGTTGTTTAACATTGTTAATTGTGTTTTTATATACAGTAGATGGTTTTTTCAACCTCTTTACCACAAGGTTGTATAAATGATCATCTATATTTCACATGACAGCTATTATCTATTACATGTTTAGATGTTTAATTACCAAGTAATGTGATAAATATCCTTCAGTTCTTCTCTAATCCTTGTGAAATATTTCTTGTTCTTGGTTTGCGTCTTTGTCTTCAAAGTCTGCTCTTTCAGTTATCATACAGACATGAACTCTCTGAATGCTGTTTCTGAGAATCAATGTCAGATTTCCTGGACACAGAGGGGCAGGAGGGGAGTATGCGAGGCATGGAGTAGAGAGGGGGTGACCTGGGGCTGGGTACGAAAGTGCCTGAGATATAAACAAATTTACAGCCATATACCTTCTCCTAGCTCCATATCTCATGTAACTGGTGATTCTGTGAGCAAACTGATTTACTTTCTCTGCATTTAACCCTTCAAGCATGTAGATTATCACTTCTTCCTGCTTCTAAACTGATTTCCAAATTCAAAAATGGGTTTCAATATCTGGTCTGCTATTATTTTACTTTTTGTCTTTGGTTTTCCACCTTGCAGNCTGAGATATAAACAAATTTACAGCCATATACCTTCTCCTAGCTCCATATCTCATGTAACTGGTGATTCTGTGAGCAAACTGATTTACTTTCTCTGCATTTAACCCTTCAAGCATGTAGATTATCACTTCTTCCTGCTTCTAAACTGATTTCCAAATTCAAAAATGGGTTTCAATATCTGGTCTGCTATTATTTTACTTTTTGTCTTTGGTTTTCCACCTTGCAGATATATGCCATTGAAACAGTCTTAATGCCATTTTAGCAATATTTCAGTAGGAAGAAAAATAAAGACTTGTTCAAAAGACCGTATTTGCAAGTCTACATTTTCGTAACCACTTCAATCAGACTTTTGACCCAGGCGCTTCACTGAAATAGCTCTTGTTAAAGTCATCAAAATTGCCTCTCACTATGGGCTTCCCTGATAGCTCAGTTGATAAAGAATCCACCTGCAATGCAGGAGATCCCGGTTCAATTCCTGGGTAAGGAATATCCGCTGGAGAGGGATAGGCTACCCACTCCAGTATTCTTGGGATTCCTGTGTGGCTCAGCTGGTAAATAACCTACCNTGGGCTTCCCTGATAGCTCAGTTGATAAAGAATCCACCTGCAATGCAGGAGATCCCGGTTCAATTCCTGGGTAAGGAATATCCGCTGGAGAAGGGATAGGCTACCCACTCTAGTATTCTTGGGATTCCTGTGTGGCTCAGCTGGTAAATAACCTACCAGCAATGTGGGAGACATGGATTTGACCCCTGGGTTGGGACCCCCTCCAGTATTATGGCCTGGAGAATTCCATGGACTGTAAAGAGTCCATGGGGTCACAAAGGGTTGAACACAACTGAGTAACTTTCACTTTCACGGTCAAGTCTCTGTTCTCTCCTTACTTTAACCTCAGTAGGATTACACTTTGTTATCGGACCTTCTTTTAGAANTTTGACCCCTGGGTTGGGACCCCCTCCAGTATTATGGCCTGGAGAATTCCATGGACTGTAAAGAGTCCATGGGGTCACAAAGGGTTGAACACAACTGAGTAACTTTCACTTTCACGGTCAAGTCTCTGTTCTCTCCTTACTTTAACCTCAGTAGGATTACACTTTGTTATCGGACCTTCTTTTAGAACTATTACTTTACTTGTCTTTAGGGAGGACATTTTCTGTTGGTTTCCCTTTTAAAACTCGCTGATTCTCTCTTTCCCTTTTTCTGTTTCCATGTCATCCCCTTGACCTTTAAGCTTTCTAATCTGTTAGCCTATGTTCTATTTCTTTTTCTCTTTTCTATCTTTATATTGTCTATAGGTAATTTCACTTAATATTATTTGTGTGCTTTTATGTACTGATGCCACCAAATTTGTAATCCAAACTCTAATCTTCCCATGAGCCCCAAATATTTTATCTCTGTATGTGCAATGGAGATCCTAAACTTAATATGTTCAAAATAGAAGACTTACTTTTCTCCATAAAGCAAGTAAGCAAGCAAAAAATATAATGAAGAAAAAAAAACCTAAGCAAAGAAACAAACCTACTCCTTTGGTTTCCATTTCTTAGTAATGACCAGTACTATCAATTCAAATATTTAAGTCAAAAAGCCTGGAAGCACACACTCCCTTGACCCTCACATCTGATATGCTAGCAGATCTTAGGATATTAAGCTTAATACTGTATCCACTTTTTCTCCCTTTCTCAACACTACTAACCTAGACCAGGGCATTCCCCATTTAAGATGTTTTCAGCTTGTACTCTTCTAAATAGCTAGTGACATCTGAAAGGAAAAAAAAAAAAAAAAAACTAATGAAAGAGGGAAGGAAAGAACGGACAAGAAAAGAGAAATGAAAAGACATTGATTCTGACATTTTCCTTTATAAAATATTCTACTGGTTTCCATTAATGGCCCTCTCTGACTTACGTGATTTTTGCTCTTGTCTGCATCTCTAGATTAATTTTCCATGGTTTCCTCTCACTCATGACTCTTCATCCCTAAAAGGCTAGATTTCTTTTTCCCTTGGAAATGTCCCATTTATCCTTCCTTGGGTTTTTATAGAAACATTTCCCTTTGTGTTTCTCCAGTTTGTCATGGGGTCTGTCTGCTCCTTCACTTCATGCTGGCATGCAGCAGGTGCTCAGGAAATGTGGGCTGTGAAAATCATAGTGTAATTCTCAGTTTCTATTTTTCAACATGAGATATTCATGTCAATTCTTAAAGTTAAACAGAAATTACTTGAAACTTCTGCCAAAGAATGATCAATTTATAAGATAGAATGACAGTTTAAACAGAGTAAAAAATAAAAAAAAATTTGCTCTCTTTTTAATGTGTAAGATATGCAAAATATCTTACAAGATTAATAAAAAAGAAGCTAAGATAAGATATTAGACTATAGTTTTGAAAGTGATACAGATCTAGAAATTAAAAGCTTGAGTTTTTGCCTTTTTCCTGAAGTATGCTATGGTCATCATAATGTTATTTAATATATAGGCATTTATATTTCTCTTAAAAGAGTAGGATAAAGGAAGAAAGGTTTTTTCTTACCTGGTACAGGGTTTCTCAAGCTCAGCACTATTGACCTTTGGGGCTAATTCTTTGTCCTAGTTGTTATCGTGTGCATTTTCAGGTGCTTNATATAGACCAACTGCATTTCTCTTTAAGGATTTTTGGAACCATCATCTTTATCTTACCATAGTCAACATAAAATTTACAATAATTTCTGAAACTCTGTGCCTCTTATCCTAAACATCTCATCCCTGATTAAGTATCATACATACTAATCCTAAATCATGGCTGGAATAATCATTGAGTATCAGTGGCACATAAGAAAAGCATCCTTAACCACAGATTAGGAAAAATTCAGAAGCCAGATCATTCAATACTTCTAGAATAGAGATCATTCTAAAGATGGAAAGACTTGTTTCTGTACTTGGAAGTTAAACATGTGCTTAAAAGATTATCCAGTCCAAACATCTTCATGACTTGTGACTAACCTGGATATAGTTGAGACAATGAATTACATGCACATGGTAACAGGACTGCAAACACCTTATTCCACAACATTCCAGAAGGCACTGCTGAGCACAGCAGGGGGATAATACTGCTGCTATGGTCTGGTTAGACTAGGAGCATCATTGAATACAATTAAATTCCACAAAATGTCAAAATGCAGCAAGGAAATCATAAGGCATAATGTCACAGAAGCTCCTCTGCATCTGGAGAAATTCTCTGCATAATTTATGGAGCCTGTGCTACAGCACTGCATAATCAAAGCAAAAGAAAGAAAAAGCAGAAAGGCCCACTACTGTGGACCCTGACTGATCATCTGAAACACAGAGTTGTGATTTGCATAGTGAATATAGGAATGAGGATTACAGGGAAATGGAACCCTAAACCACATGTACAAGACTGTGAGATTTAGGAAACCATAACAATGAAACCGTCTTTGAAGCTTAAGTTATAACAGGGTTTATCGCTTTCTATTCACAGGTCCTCACAGCTATTACAAAAGCAAAAGGAGTTTCAAAATTATGGGTTTTAAGCACAGCATTGACTGGCCACACTGAATTAAGTATTCTCCGTTAGTCTGATAGTAGAAAACCTTCTAAAGAAGAAGGAGCTTTATTCAGATGCTAGAGGTTTCTTCACAGGAATATTACAATTTGGGGCTCCATTTACAAGGCACAACAAAAACGACACAATGTGGTACCTTGAGTACCAGGCTCTGTTTTTAGATCCAGCCCCTAATCAGCTTTGACAGGAATGAGAATCCATGAGGCAAAAGGAAGCAGCACCAGATGCTGGGGGAGGCTCAGTTCCTGGAAGGAACAGCTGAGAATGGAGCAGCCCCTGTGTGGCCAAAAGCTCAAGTGCTATCACCTGAACTCAGCCCGTGGAGAGGAGGCTGCCATGCCAGCTCCCCTCCAGGGCCTCCTAGGCTGTCACGACCAGGTGGACCCACACCAGGACACAGGAAGGAGCTTCCAGGCTGAAATCAGAGGCGCGGGGTTCACAAGCTTGGCTGGGCCTTAATATCACCCNCCTTTCTCTGCCTTACCCTCAATCTTTCCCAGCATCAGGGTTTTTTTCTAATGAGCTGGCACGTCACATCAGGCGACCAAAATATTGGAGCTTCAGCTTCAGTGTCAGTCCTTATGATGAATATTCAGGGTTGATGTATTGGGTATTTTTTAAATATCTAGAATTTTCATTGAATTAAACTCTTTCTCTTGAAAAAATATTGAAATACAGTTACTTCACAATATTGTGTTATTTTCTGCTTTAGAATAAAGTGAGTCAGTTATACACATACATATATCCACTTTCTTTTTTAGATTTCGTTTCCATTTAGATCACCACAGATCATTGAATGGAGCTCCCTGTGCTAAACAATAGGTTGCCATTAATTATCTGTTTTATATACAGTAGGGTATATATGTCACTCTCAGTCTCACAGTTTGTCTGACTTCCCCTGCCCTTCCCTACTTGGTAACTATAAGTTTTTTCTCTACATCTGTGACTCTATTTCTCCTTTACCAGTAAATGTATCTGTACCTTTCTTTCTATATTCCACATGTAAGTGATATTATATATTCATTTCTCTTTCTGGATGACAGTCTCTAGGTCCATCCACATCATTGCAAGTAACATTATTTCATTTCATTTTGCGGCTGAATAATATTCCGTTGTATACATGTACCACATCTTCTTTACCCATTTATCTATTTTTGGACATTTAGTTTGCTTCCATATCCTGGGTATTGTAAATAGTGCTACAATGGACATCAAGTGCATGCATCCTTTTGTATTATTGTTTCCTCCAGAGATATGCCTAGGAGTAGAATTGTTCTGTCAGATATAGCTCTGTTTTTAGTTTTCTGAGGAACCTCCATACTGTTCTCCGTAGTAGCTGTACCAATTTACTTTCCCACCAACAGTGTAGGAAGGTTGCTTTCTCTCCACACCCTCTCCAGAATTAATTGTTTGTAGACTTTTTGATGATGGTCGTTCTGAATAAAGTGTTACCAAATTGTAGTTTTGATTTGCATTTCTTTAATAATTAATGATGTCGAGTGTCTTATGATGTGCCTTTTGGCTGTCAAACTCCATCTTTTGTTCACAGTTATTGTTTAATACACAGTACTCAGTAACATTTTTTCAATTTACTACATTAACTAATTAGAATAATTGATTTTGCTTCTCAACAATTTTAGAAAATCTAAAATATTTTGAGTTTGTCCTATGTCTTTCAAAATTAAATTATATGACTTATCTATATTCCTATTTTTAAGTTGAGATATAATGGACATAAAATATTTGTTTTTGGTGTACAGTGTAATGAATATTTGTATATATTGCAAAATGATCACTATAATAATTCTAGTTAATATCCATTGCCATATATAGTTACAAATTATTTTTTATTATGATGAGAACTTTAAATGAGAACTACCCCTTTAATGACTTTCAAATATACAATACATTATTATTAACTATAGTCACCATCACATCCTCAGAATTTATTTCTTTTATAACTGGAAGTTTCTACTTTTGACTCCCTTCACACATTTCACTTATCCTCTCCACCTCCTGCCACTGGCAACCATCAATCTGTTCTCTGTATCTGTCTTGTTTTTCTGTTTGCTTTTTGTTGTCAGATTCTCCATGCAAGTGAAATTATACAGTATTTGTATTTCATGACTGACTTGTTTCACTTAAGTCCCCTCAAGGTCCATCTGTGGTGTTGAAAATGGCAAGATTTTTGTATCCATTCATCAATTACAGACACTTAGATTGTGTCTATGCCTTAGTTATTGTAAGTAGTTCTGCATGAACATGCAGGTGCATAGATCTTTTTAAATTAGTATTTTCATTTTCTTCAGATAAATATTCAGAAGTGGAATTGCTACATCACTTGATAGTTCTTTTTTTAGTTATTTGAGAAACCTCATATTGTTTTTGATAGTCTTTGTACAAATTTATACTTTTACCAACTGTGAACAAGGGTTCCCTTTTCTCTACCTCTTCATTCGTNCATTTTCTTCAGATATTCAGAAGTGGAATTGCTACATCACTTGATAGTTCTTTTTTTAGTTATTTGAGAAACCTCATATTGTTTTTGATAGTCTTTGTACAAATTTATACTTTTACCAACTGTGAACAAGGGTTCCCTTTTCTCTACCTCTTCATTCGTGATTTCTTGTCTTTTTGATTAGTCATGTTAATTGGTGTGAGGTGATATATCTCATTGCAATTCTGATTCACATTTCCCTGATGATTAGTGATACTAAGCATCTTTTCATATACTCACTGGCTCTTTGAGTATTTTATCTGGAAAAGAAAAAGCTTTGTTGTGCTCNGATTTCTTGTCTTTTTGTTTAGTCATGTTAATTGGTGTGAGGTGATATATCTCATTGCAATTCTGATTCACATTTCCCTGATGATTAGTGATACTAAGCATCTTTTCATATACTCACTGGCTCTTTGAGTATTTTATCTGGAAAAGAAAAAGCTTTGTTGTGCTCTTGTACTCATTTTCTAATTGGATTTTCTGTTTGTTTGTTATTGGAGTGTACGAGTTCCTTATGTATTTTGTATTATAGCCTCTTATCAGATATAAAATTTGCAACCATTTCCTTTCATTCCTTAAGTTTGATTTTCATTTTATTGATAATTTCCTTTCTTGTGTAGGTGATGTTTAAGGTAGCCCCACTTGCTTATTTTCACTTTTGCTCCCTAAGCTTGTTGTGTCAAATCCAAAAAACTCTCTAAGATCAATTTCAAGGAACTTATTGCCTATGTTTTCTTCTAGGAGTTTTATGATTTCATACATTATACATGTATTACATTTATATCTTTAATTTTTTTAATTTTTATGTATGTGTAAGATATTGATCCAGGTTCATTGTTTTGCCTGTGGTTGTCCAATTTTCCCAACATTGTTGCAGAGACTGTCTTTTCCCATTTTATATTCTTGGCTCACTTGTCTTAATTTTTCTTTCTTAATATGTATGTTATATTGAAGTTTAGTTTAGTTGACTTACAATATTTCAGGTGCACAACAAGATGATTCAGTTATACATATACATATATTATTTTTGAAATTATTTTCCATTATAGGTTATTACAATATATTGACTATAGTTTCCTATGCTATACAGTAAAACTTTGTGGCTTGTTGCATATCTATTGTTTTTTTTAATTTTTTAATTTTTTATTTTTTTTTACTTTATTTACTTTACAATACTCTGTTGGCTTTGCCGTACATCAACATGAATCCACCACAGGTATACACGAGCAAAACTAAAGATCTAACATTCTATTAATGCTAACTCATTGATGACCTTTTATCTAGTTTGTTTTACTTTTTCTATTTCATATTCAGTGCTCCCATTTCATTTAGTTTATGTTTTCCAGTTTCTCCATCTCTTCTTTTTTTGGATGTCTTCTCAAGTGTTTGTCAAGCATAGTGTAAAAGCTTTTGTATACATACATCTACATGATATGTATAATATATATATTTTAGAAAACTTATAAATTTTTTCCTAACTAAAACATTTATGACACTTTGATGTCTTAAATTAATTGACTCTATATGAATAGGTTTATTTCTGAGCTCTCTATTCTGTTCCATTGACCTATGTGTCTGTTTTTATGCCAATATTATACTGTTTTGATTAGTATAGCTTTGTAAGATAGTTTGAAATAAGAGTGTGAGATGTCTCTAGCTTTGCTCTTTATTCTTAAGATTACTTTGGTTACTTGAGGTCTTTAATGTTTCCACAAAATTNTATGTGTCTGTTTTTATGCCAATATTATACTGTTTTGATTAGTATAGCTTTGTAAGATAGTTTGAAATAAGAGTGTGAGATGTCTCTAGCTTTGCTCTTTATTCTTAAGATTACTTTGGTTACTTGAGGTCTTTAATGTTTCCACAAAATTTTAAGATTATTTATTCTATTTCTGTGAAGAATTCTGTTCGAATTTTGATATTTTGTTGAATCTGTAGACTTTGGGGGAACATGGACAATATTATTTCTTCCAGTACATGAATATGGGATACCTTTCCACTTATTTGTGTTTTATTTTATCTCTTTCATCTGTATCTTATAGTTTTTAATGTACCATCTTTTACCTTTTTGGTTAATTTTTTCCTATGTATTTGATTCTTTGTGATGCAATTGTAATAAGGATTATTTTCTTGTAGTCTGTTATTGTATTCTTTGTTATTTATCTTCTGATAGTTTGTTATTAATGTATAGAAATGCAGTAGATTTTTGTATATTGATGTGAATTCTAAGAGTTTTTGAAGATGGATAGTGATACTTTGAGGTTGTTCTGTGTCCTTTGAAAATTACATTATATAACTAATTTACATGTATAATTAACCTATGTGAGTTATAATGATTAAGTCTTTGTGATAATATTCAATATCCTTTTCAAATCTGAAATTCTGGAAATCTCCAATGCCTAAGAGATTGGAGGTCTGTTATAAATTCAGAATGACAAAATACTATTTTCAATTCTTTCTTCTGTGCCATATTAGATGTTTTTTAGTTGAACCCTTCCATGGATTTGAGATGTCTTCACATAGTGAGATGTCTTCACTATCTTACATGTCAGCCTTCTGAGGATTTATATGTCAACAGTGCTGGGAAGTCAATAAATGCTTGTTATCTGAGTCAATGACTAGAGTGGGTGAAGAGCGCAGAGGCAAAGAATGGTGTGGTACAGAGAACAAGAATTCCAATGGACAGACTGCTCTCTGATCATTAGGACATTAGAATACAAGTATCAATGTTCTTTACTTGAAAAATATTGAGATTCAGTATATTCATCTCTAAGACGGGGAACAACTGAAAATATATGACCTTAGACATGCTTTACATTGTTAAAAATGAATGACTTAATTATGGCTTTTGTTCTTTATTGCAGATAATATAATATAGTGAATTTCAGATTAGATAGATGTTATTGTTGTCCATTCACTAAGTTGTGTCTGATTTTTTGTGGCCCCATTGAATACAGCATGCCAGGCTCCCTTGTCCTTCACTCTCTCCTGGAGTTTGCTCAAATTCATGTTCATTGAGCTCTTCCCAGGTGGCTCAAAAGGTAAAGAATCTTCCTGAAATGCAGGAGACCTACGTTTGATCCCTGGATTGGGAAGATCCCCTGTAGAAGAGAATGACAATCCACTCCGGTATTCTTGCCTGGAAAATCCCATGGACAGAGGAGCCTGGTAGGCGACAGTCCACGGGGTCACAAAGAGTCTGACACAACTGAAACAATAACACCTTCACTTTCATGTTCACTGCGTTGGTGATACTCTCCGCCTATCTCAGCCTCTCTCACTTCCTTTTCTTCCTGACCAAATTGGGGGTGGTGAGGCAGTGGGTTGTTGTCATTGTTGTTGTTTTTTACAGTCAGAAAATCTTTATGTTATACAGAGGTAGAGGAGCATGCTATCTTCTATGCTAATTTCAGTACATGATACTCAACATAGGGAAATACCTTGCAATATGTGCTGCGCTTTCTTTTTCCTGTTTCATTTGTATCTGTATATACCCAGAGACTGGTTATGAACAGCAGAGCACTACATACCTACTTACATTTTTAAAAAAAATTTATAAAACCCCTGGGAAATTCTAAATGAAAACTATGTATTGTACTTTATAAGGATATACTTCAGTTTCACACTCAGGTGGTGTTACTTTTTTATTTTTAACTTGAAGTCATTGTAACTTGATGAAGAAGCACATAGGAACAGAAATGTGTTCCCCTAGGAAGATTTTCTATTTTTAATCAGAGATTTTAGTAACAGAAAGATAAAAAAACCAAACTGTCAGGATTGTTTGAAACTACTCTCTATCTTTGTTTTCTAAAGGCACTACTGGTGCTTTTTGTTTATTATGTTTGGAGGAGTGAATGTGTTTTCCATGTTAGTGTGTGTTTTTAATTAAAAAAATTAAGTGACTCATCTTGATTCATTTCCTTCTCTTGTAAGATTCCTAGGGGATATTCCTAGGAATTGAACCCAGGTTTCCTGCATTGTTGGCAGATTGTTTACCATTTGAGCAACCAGGGAAGCCCCCGTTTATGTGTGTGTGTGTGTGTGTGTGTGTGTTCCAAAAATAGTTAAATCCTTAACTCAAGGAATTGATGAACCATCCACCAAGTTAATTCTCTCACATAAAAATGTTTATATGATAGACAAATGAGCTTATNCATGAAGTGATGGGACCAGATGCAATAGGGCTTTAAAGATAGGCAGCTCTCAATTTTGGAGTTTATGTGGAATAGAGATTGAGATTGAATTTATTTCAAAGATGTGGATATAATAATCCAAATAAATGTGCTGTGATAAGAAACTGTTGTGGGGGAATAATCAATTGATATATTGTATGTTTTTGGAAAGAGAAAATCTCTCAGTCACGTCTGACTCTTTGTGACCCCATGAATTGTAGTCCGCCAGGCTCCGCTATCCGTGGGATTCTCCAAGCAAGAGTCCTGGGGTGGGTTGCCATTCCCTTCTCCGTGGGCTCTTCCTGACCCAAGGATCGAACCCAGGTCTCCTGCACTGCAGGCAGATTCTTTACCCTTCAAGCCGCCAGGGAAATCTGGTGATTTTGGAGAAAGACTTCAAAGAGAAGATGTATGAAAGGTGAAGACATATGAAAATATGCAAGATAGAGAAAGGAGAGAATATAAGTGGGTGGGAAGAAGACTCGAAAAGAGTGAGAGGCATAAGTCAAGTCACACAGGTGTGAATATTTGTGAAAAGTTGAAGGCGGATGCAGCTGTACCCTAAAATGAGTGGAGGAAGGACTGCAGAGGACACTGGTCAGAAATTAAAGCAAGAGGGTAAGAAGTCGTTGACTGCCATGCTATGGTTGGGGTGGAGGAGGGTGATGAGGCGCCACCAGAACTTGGAAAGTGAGAGAATGACAAGACAAAACTGTGGATGAGAAGTGATTATTGGAACAATATGGAGAGTGCCTTGGAACTGAGCAAGACTGACACAGGGAAATGTGTGGCAATTTCCTGGGAAGAGAGGGAGAGCAAGTTGCAGACTCGGGACACATCTGAGTGCTGACAGATGAACAGGCATCAATGAAAGTTTCATTTTTTCTAATTTGGGCACATGGCAAGATGGTAGCATGGGTATTTCCTTTGAATAAATTGATTTTGAAGTTCTTTTATGAAGGTAAAAATAAGCTACTCTTTTCCCATGTTAAGCTAAGTCACTTCAGTCATGTCCAACTCTGTGTGACCCCATAGATGGCAGCCCACCAGGCTCTCCCATCTCTGGGATTCTCCAGGCAAGAACACTGGAGTGGGTTGCCATTTCCTTCTCCAGTGCATGAAAGTGAAAAGTGAAAGTGAAGTCGCTCAGTCGTATCCGACTCCTAGGGACCCCATGGACTGCAGCCCACCAGGCTCCTCCACCCAGGGGATTTTCCAGGCAAGGGTACTGGAGTGGGGTGCCATTGCCTTCTCCGTTTCCCATGTTAAGTGATACTTAAAATTGATTGCAAAACATGTATAAGTAAAAGCAACCTCTGTTATAATTTAAAAATATTGTTATTAAGTCTTATTTCTGTAAGTTTAGTTCTTTATCCGGAAAATTGTGTGGCTTAAGTTAAGAATTAAATGGTCAGTAATTAATTAATCACTGAGATTTGCTTAAGTTCTAAATTCTGTGACTACAAATTTCTATTGATCTAGTTTTTTTGAACTGAAACTTTCCCATAGTAGTACAGTGATAGGA
This sequence comes from Neotragus pygmaeus, assembly GCA_006410875.1. Taxonomy (NCBI): domain Eukaryota; kingdom Metazoa; phylum Chordata; class Mammalia; order Artiodactyla; family Bovidae; genus Neotragus; species Neotragus pygmaeus. Next base: position 323,239 of record SJYV01054838.1, read on the forward strand.
AGACACTGTATGAAGTTCAAGTTCTTTATATTTCCTTATACCTTATCTCTACAATATTTATTTTCACTTTAATTTACGCTGCCTAGGTCCTTTTAAAACCGAGTAGAAAGTGAGGAAATTTGTCCTAACAATTACTTTACAAAGGATTAATCTCTCCTGCCCTCTGCTAAAGAAAAAATTATTCATGATACTGTGAAAGAAGAGTAAGGCAAATATTTTTCAGGGGACTTTTAGGATAGGTATCAGAACCACTGTGATGGAGTTTTGCAGCGGGGGCAGTGCGGAAAGAAATTGGAGTCAGCTCCAAATACAGCAAGGAAAAGTGGGGACTTGTAGCGGAAGAGAGGCTGGAGATCAGCAGATGAAAATTACTAAGAGGAAACCTCAGGTTGAAGACTGGCTCTGGTTACAGTGAACTAACAGGATTCTTGCTGAAGGTGGTCCTGAATGATCACACATCACCTGGTCAATCAGATACTGAAGGTGGTCACAGAGGATGGGGGGATCTGGTTAAACCAACTTAGCAAGATTCTCACTAATATTGGACAATACAGAGAAGAGCATGGAAGCCCAGAAGTTGAGGACTAGTTGAAAAAGAGATCAGAGGAGCTTGACTTAAGTTTGGCCATGATGAGAATCTCCGTCCTCTCTTAGCTCAGAGATCTTAACTGTCTGGTATCTACTACGATAAAAATAACTTCTCTTAACCTGGGTAATCTTTGAAGCGGTTCATTAATAGAGGTAACACATTCTCATTTTAAGACTGATTTTTAGATATACAAATAGAAATACTCTACTGTATTTTCAATCGATTATCAGTACAGATCCAAAATAGTATCAAGGGGGGAAAAAACACCCTGATTACAAATATCAATACTTTCTGTAAGTAGACATTTGAAAAAATAGTTTCTCCTGAACGGATTTTCCTGGCCCAGTGTTCAGAGGAGTGAGCAGTCCCTTGGGGTCATGTACACGCTCAGAGTGAGGAAAGTGAAACCTCTTTTTCAAATGCTAGTGAGTCTATGATAGAGAAGCCTTGAGCTCAAGTCAGGACTCCTTAGGTGGAAAAAGAGGACCAGATTTCATGATGTAGTGTTAATCTGAAGTATGTTTGCAATTTAGAAGTCTGCATCTAAGTTCTGTTCATCATGGGGCATTTAAAACTGAGTAACAAGCTGAAATGTCAACTGGGATTAAAATTAGGAAAATACAGGCAAGAAATGCAGATATTGTGAAGGCATGCAAATGTTGTGAACGATTTCTAAGTTATTTTACTCCTTCTCTTGCCATGACCTACACTAATACGAGAATAATGTGATCCTGTCTTGGGCCACACAGTTTGGGATTTAACACAGTTTTCATGGTCCTCATTCCAATCCATGTCAGGCCCCTGTGAAGTTCTTTATTTCCGGCATAAACACAGGTTTGGTCTGAAGGCCCTAGCGGGTTCCAGAGACCCATTGGCTCAAGCTTCTCAAGCCCAGTAGTTACACAAGTATAAAATTTGGAGGTCATTAATTGAAATGAAATAATGGGAAATGAGAAAAGGAAACTCGGTATTCTGTAAGAGTGGAAACTCACTTCTCTGTCCTGAAGGGAAGTTGCTGCGGGGCAACGTGGACTGCATCACGGCTGCCTCTTGACAGCCTCACCTTGGAGAGACACAAATTAAATCCTTTCAGTTGCTGTTTTGAAGCTAAAAGTGTTTGACCGGTTCAGCCCCTGAATGGTGTTTAAGGAATAAAGAGAAAAGAGCAGGAAGTTCTAATTGGCAAATTACTCCTTGTTATTTAGTTTGGCTTCCAAGTTGGAAATTCCAATAATGAGGAGCTTTGTGGGACTTGCCCTTGAGGAGAACCAGGGGGCTTTTTGTTCAATTACTATTTAATGTGAAGATATTCAAGAAACATATTGTAGCATTTAAGCCATCACTTTCTATTAAACAAACATTGTCATATAATGATTTTTAAATCTCTCTTCATAGATGCTTTTATGATTCTGAACCATCTAGGTGAAGTGTAAGTTGCAAAGAAGACATAAATGGATTTTTCTTGTTATGTAGTATTTATAGAGGTGATACTTAATGACAGTTTCTCAAAAATGTTAGAAAATATATGTTTACCTAATAGTTATCTAAACTTCTTCATCATGGTTATTCTAATCTTGATTAGAATTAAAAAAAAAAATCTCTAAAGATTTCTTCAGAGTCACTGTAAACTGACCTTACAGCAAGTTGAATGTTTCCTTTTGATGCTAATATTTCTGAATGTTAATGAATAATTTATTTGATTTACTTAATAAGTTACAGAAGCTTTTTAACATTAATTTTGACTTACACACAAATGGTTTTAAAAACTGGGTTTCAGTTGGCAGAATTACCTCATAGACTAATTAGCATTTTTCTAGAATGGAGGATTATTTCATACTTGGAAGTATATCATAGTGGTTAAAAAGAATATTTTTCATTTTCTACTTTGATGGTACCTCTGAACTTCAATATTTGACCTTGTCAAAAGTTATAAAAGGAATGATGAAAAAGATTAGAGTTTAGCTCAATGAATGCCATTTTAAGAATAAATGATTATGTGTAATTTTTCATTAATCTTCAGAAGATGGCCACATCATTTAGATAAGTAACAACTAAGATTTTAGTTGAACACTTCTGTTTACTTTTATTGCTTACATTTAAAATTTTAATATTGTTGGATTTTAAAGGAGAAAGCGACCTTTCCTTATTGATTATTGGAATTTTTTGTCTTCATTTAATAGTTTGTTACTTGGCTAAAGGATTTTATGACATCAATGTTACTTGAAACAATCAGGCAGTTGAAATGACTGTGAATTAATTACCAGTTTCCTTTTTACAATTAAATGTCTCACACAGGAACAATTCATGTAATGCTTTTGGAAATGCTAATGGTTCCTCAGGTACTAATCTTGCCGTGTGTCTGAATACTTATAGAATTGTGTCTCCCTGAGTGGGTCAGGGACTTACGCTATGTTGTGAAGAGCTACACTGAGGTATCAAGCTGGTAAATGGAATAGTTTTCTGATGAGATGTGCGCCTGAAACTTCTTCCCTAACGAGTTTGTCTTCACTGATCAAACAGAATGAAATTGCTTTTTTTTTCTTTCCAGTGTTTTATAAAATTTATGTAAGTTGGAGCTTATATTTGGAAGTTGTGAAAACAATTGAAAATGCTCCGTCTTTGAGATGCACAGAGGACAAACGTCTTGATTAAGGGATTCAACTATTTTACTAAGCACTCTACAGATTATTTTGAGAGCCCATTGAATTTGGAATAGTGTAACAAGCTGTGATTTGGGAGCTCATGCAGAAGAGGCAGGCACCATGTCATTAACATGTAGGTATGACTGGCAGAGCAGATCAGATTTCTCCCTATAAAATGATGGAATATAATATGATGCAGTTCAGTTCAGTCGCTCAGTCGTGTCC
>SJYV01054838.1:327553-368597 GCA_006410875.1 Neotragus pygmaeus
GTTAAGAATTAAATGGTCAGTAATTAATTAATCACTGAGATTTGCTTAAGTTCTAAATTCTGTGACTACAAATTTCTGTTGATCTAGTTTTTTTGAACTGAAACTTTCCCATAGTAGTACAGTGATAGGAAGACACTGTATGAAGTTCAAGTTCTTTATATTTCCTTATACCTTATCTCTACAATATTTATTTTCACTTTAATTTACGCTGCCTAGGTCCTTTTAAAACCGAGTAGAAAGTGAGGAAATTTGTCCTAACAATTACTTTACAAAGGATTAATCTCTCCTGCCCTCTGCTAAAGAAAAAATTATTCATGATACTGTGAAAGAAGAGTAAGGCAAATATTTTTCAGGGGACTTTTAGGATAGGTATCAGAACCACTGTGATGGAGTTTTGCAGCGGGGGCAGTGCGGAAAGAAATTGGAGTCAGCTCCAAATACAGCAAGGAAAAGTGGGGACTTGTACCGGAAGAGAGGCTGGAGATCAGCAGATGAAAATTACTAAGAGGAAACCTCAGGTTGAAGACTGGCTCTGGTTACAGTGAACTAACAGGATTCTTGCTGAAGGTGGTCCTGAATGATCACACATCACCTGGTCAATCAGATACTGAAGGTGGTCACAGAGGATGGGGGGATCTGGTTAAACCAACTTAGCAAGATTCTCACTAATATTGGACAATACAGAGAAGAGCATGGAAGCCCAGAAGTTGAGGACTAGTTGAAAAAGAGATCAGAGGAGCTTGACTTAAGTTTGGCCATGATGAGAATCTCCGTCCTCTCTTAGCTCAGAGATCTTAACTGTCTGGTATCTACTATGATAAAAATAACTTCTCTTAACCTGGGTAATCTTTGAAGCGGTTCATTAATAGAGGTAACACATTCTCATTTTAAGACTGATTTTTAGATATACAAATAGAAATACTCTACTGTATTTTCAATCGATTATCAGTACAGATCCAAAATAGTATCAAGGGGGGAAAAAACACCCTGATTACAAATATCAATACTTTCTGTAAGTAGACATTTGAAAAAATAGTTTCTCCTGAACGGATTTTCCTGGCCCAGTGTTCAGAGGAGTGAGCAGTCCCTTGGGGTCATGTACACGCTCAGAGTGAGGAAAGTGAAACCTCTTTTTCAAATGCTAGTGAGTCTATGATAGAGAAGCCTTGAGCTCAAGTCAGGACTCCTTAGGTGGAAAAAGAGGACCAGATTTCATGATGTAGTGTTAATCTGAAGTATGTTTGCAATTTAGAAGTCTGCATCTAAGTTCTGTTCATCATGGGGCATTTAAAACTGAGTAACAAGCTGAAATGTCAACTGGGATTAAAATTAGGAAAATACAGGCAAGAAATGCAGATATTGTGAAGGCATGCAAATGTTGTGAACGATTTCTAAGTTATTTTACTCCTTCTCTTGCCATGACCTACACTAATACGAGAATAATGTGATCCTGTCTTGGGCCACACAGTTTGGGATTTAACACAGTTTTCATGGTCCTCATTCCAATCCATGTCAGGCCCCTGTGAAGTTCTTTATTTCCGGCATAAACACAGGTTTGGTCTGAAGGCCCTAGCGGGTTCCAGAGACCCATTGGCTCAAGCTTCTCAAGCCCAGTAGTTACACAAGTATAAAATTTGGAGGTCATTAATTGAAATGAAATAATGGGAAATGAGAAAAGGAAACTCGGTATTCTGTAAGAGTGGAAACTCACTTCTCTGTCCTGAAGGGAAGTTGCTGCGGGGCAACGTGGACTGCATCACGGCTGCCTCTTGACAGCCTCACCTTGGAGAGACACAAATTAAATCCTTTCAGTTGCTGTTTTGAAGCTAAAAGTGTTTGACCGGTTCAGCCCCTGAATGGTGTTTAAGGAATAAAGAGAAAAGAGCAGGAAGTTCTAATTGGCAAATTACTCCTTGTTATTTAGTTTGGCTTCCAAGTTGGAAATTCCAATAATGAGGAGCTTTGTGGGACTTGCCCTTGAGGAGAACCAGGGGGCTTTTTGTTCAATTACTATTTAATGTGAAGATATTCAAGAAACATATTGTAGCATTTAAGCCATCACTTTCTATTAAACAAACATTGTCATATAATGATTTTTAAATCTCTCTTCATAGATGCTTTTATGATTCTGAACCATCTAGGTGAAGTGTAAGTTGCAAAGAAGACATAAATGGATTTTTCTTGTTATGTAGTATTTATAGAGGTGATACTTAATGACAGTTTCTCAAAAATGTTAGAAAATATATGTTTACCTAATAGTTATCTAAACTTCTTCATCATGGTTATTCTAATCTTGATTAGAATTAAAAAAAAAAATCTCTAAAGATTTCTTCAGAGTCACTGTAAACTGACCTTACAGCAAGTTGAATGTTTCCTTTTGATGCTAATATTTCTGAATGTTAATGAATAATTTATTTGATTTACTTAATAAGTTACAGAAGCTTTTTAACATTAATTTTGACTTACACACAAATGGTTTTAAAAACTGGGTTTCAGTTAGCAGAATTACCTCATAGACTAATTAGCATTATTCTAGAATGGAGGATTATTTCATACTTGGAAGTATATCATAGTGGTTAAAAAGAATATTTTTCATTTTCTACTTTGATGGTACCTCTGAACTTCAATATTTGACCTTGTCAAAAGTTATAAAAGGAATGATGAAAAAGATTAGAGTTTTGCTCAATGAATGCCATTTTAAGAATAAATGATTATGTGTAATTTTTCATTAATCTTCAGAAGATGGCCACATCATTTAGATAAGTAACAACTAAGATTTTAGTTGAACACTTCTGTTTACTTTTATTGCTTACATTTAAAATTTTAATATTGTTGGATTTTAAAGGAGAAAGCGACCTTTCCTTATTGATTATTGGAATTTTTTGTCTTCATTTAATAGTTTGTTACTTGGCTAAAGGATTTTATGACATCAATGTTACTTGAAACAATCAGGCAGTTGAAATGACTGTGAATTAATTACCAGTTTCCTTTTTACAATTAAATGTCTCACACAGGAACAATTCATGTAATGCTTTTGGAAATGCTAATGGTTCCTCAGGTACTAATCTTGCCGTGTGTCTGAATACTTATAGAATTGTGTCTCCCTGAGTGGGTCAGGGACTTACGCTATGTTGTGAAGAGCTACACTGAGGTATCAAGCTGGTAAATGGAATAGTTTTCTGATGAGATGTGCGCCTGAAACTTCTTCCCTAACGAGTTTGTCTTCACTGATCAAACAGAATGAAATTGCTTTTTTTTTCTTTCCAGTGTTTTATAAAATTTATGTAAGTTGGAGCTTATATTTGGAAGTTGTGAAAACAATTGAAAATGCTCCGTCTTTGAGATGCACAGAGGACAAACGTCTTGATTAAGGGATTCAACTATTTTACTAAGCACTCTACAGATTATTTTGAGAGCCCATTGAATTTGGAATAGTGTAACAAGCTGTGATTTGGGAGCTCATGCAGAAGAGGCAGGCACCATGTCATTAACATGTAGGTATGACTGGCAGAGCAGATCAGATTTCTCCCTATAAAATGATGGAATATAATATGATGCAGTTCAGTTCAGTCGCTCAGTCGTGTCCGACTCTTTGCGACCCCATGAATTGCAGCACGCCAGGCCTCCCTGTTCATCACCATCTCTCAGAGTTCACTCAGACTCACGTCCATCAAGTCCTTGATGCCATCCAGCCATCTCATCCTTGGTCGTCCCCTTCTCCTCCTGCCCCCAATCCCTCCCAGCATCAGAGTCTTTTCCAATGAGTCAACTCTTCACATGAGGTGGCCAAAGTACTGGAGTTTCAGCTTTAGCATCATTCCTTCCAAAGAAATCCCAGGACTGATCTCCTTCAGAATGAACTGGTTGGATCTCCTTGCAGTCCAAGGGCCTCTCAAGAGTCTTCTCCAAAACCACANTTTCAGCTTTAGCATCATTCCTTCCAAAGAAATCCCAGGGTTGATCTCCTTCAGAATGGACTGGTTGGATCTCCTTGCAGTCCAAGGGACTCTCAAGAGTCTTCTCCAACACCACATACTGTTAAAGCCTAGCTTGGAGAATTTTGAACATTACTTTGCTAGCATGTGAAATAAGTGCAAGTGTGAGGTAGTTTGAATAATCTTGTCATTGTCTTTCTTTGAGATTGGAATGAAAACTGACCTTTTCCAGTCCTGTCACTACTGCTGAGTTTTTCAAATGTGCTGGCATATTGAGTGCACTACATTTGCAGCATTATCTTTTAGGATTTGAAATAGCTTATCTGGAATTCCATCACCTCCACTGTAATACTGTAATTACACCTCGCTGTAATACTTCTTAAGGCTCACTTGACTTTTCACTCCAAGATGTCTGTCTGTAGATGAGTGATCACATCATAGTGGTTATCTGGGTCATTAAGATCTTTTTGTATGGTTCTGTGTATTCTTGCCACCTCTTCTTAATATTTTCTGCTTCTGTTAGGTCCTTNTAAGGCTCACTTGACTTTTCACTCCAAGATGTCTGTCTGTAGATGAGTGATCACATCATAGTGGTTATCTGGGTCATTAAGATCTTTTTGTATGGTTCTGTGTATTCTTGCCACCTCTTCTTAATATTTTCTGCTTCTGTTAGGTCCTTACTATTTCTGTCCTTTATTGTGCCCATCTTTGCATGAAATGTTCCCTTGGTATCTCTAATTTTCTTGAAGAGTTCTTTGAGTATAGACTAGCAATTATATATCAACAAATGAAATTCAACATATTTTTTTTTCAGGTGTCTACTATGAAGCGCTACTGTGAGGTAGTATGAAGTTTTAGAGATGAATAATCCACATCCTCTTCCTCCCAAAATCTGGTTTGGAAAGTTTATTTCATCTCTACAGGAACATTTTCATCAGCTTATAAGCCTGCTGTTACAATTCCTATCAATTATCAATATAAAGAGCAAAATGCTCTCTTGACCCATGACTGCATATTTCTCTGCACTCAGGGGGAGTAAAACTCATTAATAAAAAGAAATACATATATATGTTTTATTTCATAAACATATATATGCTTTATTTCAATTCTTCTCCTTCCATTTTTTTTGAGTGAAACCCAATTAAGGTTTGGCTCAAAATAATAACACTTTATATAGTAATAATAATATCAAGATCCCCAATAATTCTCATATTCTAAAATCAATTGTCAGCTGGTTCATTTCATTTCCAATAACATCTATATTCATTTATAGAGGTCTTGTTAATACTTCAAAAAAAAGAATATGCTCAAATGTGCCAAATGATATGACTTAAGCTTATGGTTTTATTTTCCCAGAAAAGAGGAATATATCTCTCTCAATTCATGAAAGAGTACTTTATGTCAATATAATTGTGCTAAATTTTGTCCTATGAAACTGCTTTTTATAAACAGTCATTTGGACCCTTTTCCCACCAATTAGCTGAATGTTGGTCCCTAAACCAGTTATTTGCAAAGGCATGTAATGCTGTCAGTTCATCAAAATCTATTTTTGGAAAAATGAAAATCGTCTATTTTTAGATTCATGAACCATGAAGTATATGGTTAAACAGTTGACCAAAAATAAGATTCCATTAGGAAGAAGAAGGGCTTCCCTGGTGGCTCAGACAGTAAAAAATCTGCCTGTAACATAGGAAATAGAGGAATAAAGGGAACGGATAGTATGATGTGGTCACCACAGTTTTAGATGCATTTTCTTTTTTTGGTGAGGATTTTATCACATACAACTATATCAAATCTTGGTGAAGTGAAGTGAAAATGTTAGTTGCTCAGTCATGTTCAACTCTATGTGACTCCATGGACTATATAGCCCACCAGGCTTCTCTGTTCATGAAATTCTCCAGATAAGAATGGATAGCCATTACATATTCCAGTGGATCTTCCTGACCCAGGGATTGAACCCAGGTCTCTTGATTTGTAGGCAGATTCTTTACTATCTGAGCCACCAGGGAAGCCTGTTTATTACAGTACTTTACTTGCCTTTTTATTATTAATTAGTTCATTTTTTGGTCTTTATTTTATGATAAAATTTTACCAACTACACAGTTTTATTCTGGATATGATATTATTCTGGCCTCAGTTTGCCTTATTTCTACTCCAGACATTAAACCAGTAATTTATTTTTCATTCAAGCAATCATTAAGCACCGACTTCTTTTACCTAGTACCCTCAAAAGCCAAATATGTAAGCTAGAACTTGCCCAGTGCCTCACTTCAGTAAATTTTTTCCTGCTGTCCCTTGCTAAATAATCTCACAGCATCCTGTGTATATTCATAACACAGTTTTCATGCTGATGATTATTCATTTTTAATGGCTTTTCCCACTGGTCACCAAGAATAGTGACTGTGACTTCTTACCACTCTGTCATTAGTACCAACTTGTATTAGTTTCCTAGGGATCTTGTAATAAATAATCACAAACTGGGTGGCATAAAGCAATAGAAGTTCATTAACTTATACTTCTGGAGCCTAGAAGTCCAAAATCAAGGTGTCATGCTGTTTCTGAAAGATACAAAGAACACGTAGCTGATCTTCTGATAGATTCTGGTGGTTTCCTTGATATTCCTTGAATTGTTAGATGAATTACTTCAGTTTCTGCCTTTGTTTGGGGTTTCCCTGGTGGCTCAGACGGTAAAGAATCTGCTTGCAAACAGGAGACTTGGGTTCGATCTCTGGGTCAGGAAGATCCCCTGGAGAAGGGCATGACAACTCACTCCAGTATTCTTGCCTGGAAAAATCCCATGGACAGAGGAGCAGGGTGGGCTACAGTCCATAGGGTCACAAAGAGTTGGACACGACTGAATGACTAACAAACACACACTGCCTTTGTCATCACATGGTATTTTCCTCATATGTCCTTGTCTTCAAATATCTCTCTTGCTATAGGAATACCAACCACTGGAATCGTAATAATCCATTTGAACCTCATTTCCAAAACTCTTTTTCAAAATAAGGTCGCATTCATGGGTACCAGAGGTTAAGACCTGGATATATATTCTTAGGGCACATTATTCAGTCCAGCACCCTATAGTATTTGGAACATAAGAGGAGCTTAGAAAATGATATTGACTACAGACTGAATGACTTTTTATTCCTATGGATACTGAAATACATTCCATATAACTGGAAATAATCTAATAAATGAATATAATGTGCTATGCATTTTAATAGCAACTCACATGGAGAAGGGATTCCTTCATGATTTATGCTAAGATATGTCTATTCCATCTCTATTTGTACTTGAATTATGAAGGAACAGTTGTACTGGAGAATGGTTTATTTTTACTAGTCAATTCTTAATATTTATATACATACTTAAATATGTGCATATAATTAATGTATGTTCATATATGTGTAAACAGATTTTTTTTAAAGTACAACTCTGGCCTTTGAGTTCAGAATTGACTTAGTGAAGTAAAGGCCAAAGCAAGAACTCTAGTCTGCTGCCTTTTTCTAAGTGAGGTTGGTGACTTAGACCAAATTAATAGTCTTGAATTTGGTGAGAACTGGACATTTCATGCATACAGTGCAAGATATTGATACATTTGAAGGTAAAATGAGAAAGAGAATTGCCAAAGATGGCTCTGGATGCTTTAATAGGAGCAATGATGAAGTCATTTACCTAGAAAAGGAGGAATTTAAAATAATGTTTTTGGGGGCAGAAAATCAAGATTTTAATTTTTCATATATTAAGATTTGTGAGACTTCCTAGTAGAGATGTTCAGAAGATATTTAGATATTGCAGCATAAAGTCCAGCAAAGAAATGCAAGCTGAAGATACAAACTTGTAAGTCATCATTATAAAGATGGCATTTTAAGGCCATGATGCTAGATAAGGTCATCAGAAAGGTTAATATCAACAGAGCAAAAAAGAGGTCAAGACCCAGCCTTGTATCACACCAGTGCTTAGGACCAGTGAGATGAGGATAAGTAAAAAAACAAGACTGAGAAAAAACAGTCAGTAAAATGAAATAGAGGGTATGGCATCCTACAATGCAGGTTCATTCTAAGCATGCCTGATCTCTTCAAGAATTTTAATATAATTTGCTACTATTTTTTTTTAAGACTTTTGCAACTATATTCAGTCTGTTATCTTTGGGTTTTTGTGGTATTTTTCCTGGTTTTGATATCAACTCAATAGTAGTCTTGTAGAATTAATCTGGAAGTGGTCCCTCCTCTTCAAATTTTCAGAATAATTTAAGAGTAAGTATTAACTCTTCTTTATATGTTTGGTAGAATTCCACTGTCTGGTCCTGGACTTTTGTTTGCTGGGATTATGTTATATAAAAATATTGATTCAATATGTTATATACTTGAAACTAATATAATCTTATAAATCAACTATACTTTAATTAAAAAAGAAAAAAGGAATTATCATACATCTCAAATTACAGACCTGTCCTCATTTTTAACAAAGAATTATAACCTTTCGTTTTCCTTTCCTTTCCCAAATTTTAATATCCAGAATTAAACAGTGTTCAAAATTCACTTTGACAGTACAGAGTATAGTGAGGTTATCAATTCCCATGATAAGCACTCTATAACTCTATTAATGCTACCTAGGATTAAATTAACTTCTGCTAGTTTGTCATATTATTTACTTTAATTAACTGAAAATTCCCAGGTCTTTGGCAGATGAACTGTTTTCAAGCCAAGGTTCCTCCATTTGTTAATTTTTACTATTGATTTCTAGAAATTATATCCAGAAATTTGCATCTATCCTTATTAAATATCACCGTTTGGTTTTTGCCAACTTTGCCTTTCAAATGACTCCTCATTCTTGATTCATCCATCAAATAAAATAGTTGTCATTTAACTAGATGTCATTTCCAAATTGGCTTCCCAGGTGGTACAGTGGTAAAGACTCTGCCTGTCAATGCAGGTGACACAAGAGACACAGTTTCCATCCCTGGGTCAGGAAGATCCACTTGAGTAGGCAATGGCACCCTACTCTAGTATTCTTGCCTGGAAAATTCCATGGACAGAAGACCCTTGTGGGCTATAGTCTATGGGGGCTACAAAGAGTCAGACATGACTGAGCAAGCATACAAACACACACACACACATCCAAATTTGGTGACTATGCATTATTTTCTTCTCCAATTCGCTGATAACAATGATCAGAAGAGATGAAGTCTAAGGCTATTAGTAACCTTGATACAGAAAAATGTTAATTTTTCATGCAATTGTTGAGAAGTGATATTTCTTAATGATGGTATTGGTATTTGCAAAGCATTTATAAAATCAAAATAATAAGTCCAAATTTTATTCTTTCTTTAAGAAATAAAAATGTTTATGATGGCATGAATAAGAAAAATAAAGACCTAGTAAAATAATTTCCTCCATGTAGCATAGTTAAGAAATGCTGCTGCTGCTGCTAAGTCACTTCAGTCGTGTCTGACTCTGTGCCACCCCATAGACAGCAGTCCATCAGGCTCCCCTGTCCCTGGGATTCTCTAGGCAAGAACACTGGAGTAGGTTGCCATTTCCTTCTCCAATGCATGAAAGTGAAAACTGAAAGTGAAGTCGCTCAGTCATGTCCGACTCTTAGCGACTTCATAGACTGCAATCCACCAGACTCCTCCTTCCATGGGATTTTCCAGGCAAGAGTACTGGAGTGGGGTGCCATTGCTTTCTCCAGTTAAGAAATAGCTAGCCATTATTGGCTGATATGAGTTGTATGCTGCTTACCTAAATAGTCTTTTAATCCTTAGTGAAACTCTAGGCCAAGGGCTTCCTTGATGGCTCAGCAGGTAAAAAATCCACCTGAATTGCAGGAAACACAGGAGATTGTATTCAATCCCTGGGTTGGAAAGATTCCCTGGTGGAGGATATGGCAACCCACTCCTATTTTCTTGCCTGGAAAATCCCGTCTATAGAGGAACTTGGTGGGCTATGGTGCTTGGGGTCGCAAAGAGGATACTACTGAAGTGACTAAGCATGCACACATGAAAGTCTAGGCTAAATACTACTAACATCTTCATGTTACAGAAAAGGAAGCTTGAGATTTAGAAAAGTCAGTATTCTAACTCTTCAAATAGTTGTCAACGCTCAGAATGTGGAATTCATGTACCACCTGGGTATCCAACTCCACAGCTCCAGTGCTAATCCAATGAGCCATTTTACAGCCATACAAATCAGTCTTTCTAAAGGGATCATTGTAAAATTAAAACTGTAAGGAATGTCTTCCCAGAAACAATTGCTGTAAATATTTTCAACAGTCTATTATCACATGTTGAATATATATCTTTATTTAGACATTAAAAATAATTCTTGCTATAGAATTGATTTTAAAATATTTTTTTTCATTGCTGGAAAACATAACCTTGAACACATTCCCATGTCAAAGAATATAGAACTATATCATTTGCTGTAATAGTGCATAACTTGTACTGATTTCAGTGTTGGCCATCTGGTGATGTCCATGTGGAGAGTCTTCTCGTGTTGCTGGAGGAGGGTTTTTGCTATGACCAGTGCGTTCTCTTGGCAAAACTATTAGCCTTTAACCTGCTTCATTCTGTATTCCAAGGTCAAAGTTGCCTGTTACTCCAGGTGTTTCTTGACTTCCTGTTTTGCATTCCAATCCCCTGTAATGAAAAGGATATCTTTTTTGGGTGTTAGTTCTAGAAGGTCTTGTGGGTCTTCATAGAACTGTTCAACTTCAGCTTCTTCAGCATTACTGGTCGGGGCATAGACTTGGATTACTGTGATACTGAACAGTGCCTTGGAAACTAACAGGGGTCATTTCTGTCATTTTTGAGATTGCATCCAAGCACTGCATTTCAGACTCTTTTGTTGACTATGAGGGCTACTACATTTCTTCTAAGGGATTCTTGCCTACAGTAGCAGATATAATGATCATCAGTTAAATTCATTCATTTTAGTCGATTGTAGTTTGCTGATTCCTAAAGACTCTACACATGGACATCAACAAATGGTCAACACCAAAATCTGATTGATTGTATTCTTTGCAGCCAAAGATGGAGAAGCTCTATACAGTCAGCAAATAGAAGACTGGGAGCTGACTGTGGCTCAGATCATGAACTCCTTATTGCCAATATCAGACTTAAATTGAAGAAAGTAGGGAATGGCACCCCACCCCCATACTCTTGCCTGGAAAATCCCATGAACAGAGGAACCTGGTAGGCTGCAATCCATGGAGTCGCTAAGAGTCAGACATGACTGANTGGAAATTGTGAGTAAATTTTTCATGCTAAGTATATGTATAATGGAAGAGCTAGGGCATGTTCCCAAGGCTATATGGTTTAAATTTATTTCAGTATTCATACTTTATTTTCCTCAATAACAAAATACTCTCCAATACTATAAAATATATACTAAAATTGGTAACAGATACAAATCTCACATGATTGATACAAAGTTCATTATTCTCTAGAAATTTGTAGGGAGTCAGAGAAAACATTTAGAACTTACTAGCTTATCCTAAGAGATTTATAGTTCAAAGGTAACTGCAATTTTTTAAGCAATATATAATGTCACAACCTAATCACAATATTTTCTTCCTTCTCAGTGTGCTCATAATTATAAATGCTATCTTAGTGCAATCCTGAGTTAGGAAATAATGTTTTCAATTAATCAGAAATCGGGTTTTACTGTTATTTTTACACTTAACAAGAAACTGAGACTCTCCTGAATCTCATGGCCCACTAAAAATATAAAAACTAAACAAAACCACCAAGGGAATTACTTTGTGAAGGGCCTCATACAAAGCACCCAGTTAGATATTTTCCTGGTCAAAATGAGATGAATAGAGAAAAAAAATGGGATCCATCCCAGGGATGGATGCATGCCAGTCTACTAATTTCAAGAGCCTCCTTTCATTTTCCTGTTCCACCTGCACCACTGAGAAGACACAAATCAATACTGTATCTATTCTGAGCTGTCAGTTTGCCAAATCCAAGTGATGAAAGCACTTGAGGAAATTCAGAATGAGGCTGGGTCCACATGACTACAGTGAATTGGAATGGCTGCAGTACTTGCTCTGCCTGGATTAAGTTGGGGTGACTCACTGATACAGCTTGAACCTCAAGATCCAGAATGAGGCACATGCATTTGGACTTCACAACCTGGACAGACATGCTGGAACTGTTCTGTGGCCAAGTCAGTGGCTGCTGATTTTGTCAAAGGAAATATACAATAATAGGACATTTTTAATATGTGAAAGTCAGTGAAATTCATTAGAAGGGCTTTTGAACTGTTAAATAAAGGACAACTTTGAAGGGCATACTTTAAAAGGACAAAAAAATTGAATAAACATGTACTTGGCTTAAGCACTTGCCAAAAGTAGGCTGTTTTTTTCTCAGGAAGATTTTTTTAAAAAGTTAGTGCCACACCCCCTGCTTTTTTCAGTAAATAAATCCTGGCTCAAGGCGATCTCTTGCAGAAATGTGTAGTTAGTGTTTTAAACATATTACACTACTAAGCTGAAGTATGAGTTAGTTAGGACGCCTGAAGTGAGTACACATTTCACATTTTCTCAGTGGTTGAATATGCCCTGGGAACCCAAAACAATGTTTTCATTGATGATGGTGTATTGGGAGGGAGAATGTAAATCCCAGTTTGTGGACAGGGAAAGATGTGACAGGATTCCTAAGTACAAAGTAATTAGGAAAATTTGGGAGGATTGAAAATTTTAGAAACAACAACTCAAGGTTTTTTAGAAGTATGTACATGCATCTCTTTTTTTCTTCTTTTTGATTTAAATTTATGTCAATGAAAAGGGTAAATGAAAGTGGAAAGTTCATTGTAAGGCAATTATAAGGCTTCCTGAAGTGTGAGACATTTTAAAACAAAACAGTTCATATTAAAAGAGAAAATGTGTTGTCACACATATTCTCTGCAAGGTGTAAATGGTCTTGGGCAATACCTGTATCTATGTTTTGTATATGAACACATAAGTTTCTGTCACTTATGATTTATCTCTTCCTTTGTATTTTCAAATTTGCATACCATAAGCTTTACCCCTTTATATAGAACTTTTTAACATGAAAATTTCCACATAAAATCTGAAGAAGTTAATTTCCACATATTATCTGTAAGAAAATGAAAAGAATATTGAAATTGTCTTGGAAATAAGTACAATCCATATGCCTAGGAACCTATAAGATATCAGTGTGTGTTGAATTAAATTGGGTTGGAAGATGAACGAGAATTAGCTATGGGTTTAATGAAAAATATGCAATTCACTGCCACTCATTTCCATTATTATTATTTGATGTTTAATGGCTCTCTGATTGAAGGTTATGAATATTTTCATATAATTGAGGCTAAAAGGGAAGGTGGTTAAAAAGAAAACTCAAGGTCATTGGTATACATGTACCTGACCAGTTAATATTTTAAAGATGCAATAAACTTAGAGCTTTTTTGTTGTTTTTTAGTTACTCAGTTGTGTCTGATTCTTTTGTGACACCTTGGACTATAGCTCACCAGGTTCCTCTGTCCATGAAATTCTCCAGGCAAGAATACTGGAGTGGGTTACCATTTCCTTCTCCAGGGGATCTACCTGATTCAGGGATTGAACCTACATTTCCTGCACTGTGAGGTGGATTTTTTTTTTTTTACAGCTGAGTCGCCAGGAAAGCAAAATTTTAAAGATCCAGTGAAGTTACAGATAATAATATATAAAAACAGAAATAAGACATAAATACATGTTTATGTTATTTTTTCATCTTTATTTCCCTTTAAATTAGTTAATGATAGTCATTGTCCTACAATAAAAATAATACAAGTTTTGTTTCTGAACCTCAGGGCTGTCTTGGCCCATATTTGAAATTAATGGTTTGTGGTCCTCAAAAGCTTGTACTGATACAGGTGCTGAGAAGGTTGTGTGTGTCATCAACGTGTTTTTGGTGGAGGAAAAGGTCAAGAAAACAAAGTATTGCCAAAAGGAGAAGCTAGGACCAACACACAAAGTTTTTTTAAATAGTATATTTAAGTAAACAGAAAATGGAAGAAATATAAAACTGCTTTTATAATGGGAGCATGGCTGGGCAAGCCACCTGACTTAGGCAGGACTTGAGACATGAACCCCAGTTATGACTCTGCCACTTACCAGTGAAACCCTGAACAGATCATCAAATATGTTTGAAGTTTATACTTCTCATTGATTAAAAATATGGGGATAATTAAGTTCACTATCTTAACTTTGTAGATTTATAGTATTATAATGAGAAAAATTAAAGATTTATTTTTATAAGAGAGGATGATAGAAATAAGTCGACTTTAATGCCGTGCCTCTTTTTTATTAATTATGTAAACTTGAGTGAGTTATTGGTTTCTTTCCTATGATGGTAGGTTTTGTCTGTAAAGTAGGTAAACCATGAGCAACAACTCCCTTTAGGGGTTGTCAGAATCATTGCAATGGTGAAACTACAGACTTCAAAGCTCATCATATCTCTAGATTTACTTGTATATTACTTGATAAGTTTCCTTCTTAATTCACATTCAGAAATGATCGTATGCTCCTCGTTTAAATGTTTTCTTGCCTTGAATCTTTGCTCTGGTACATCTTTTCCTTTGAAACTGAAATATCTTTCTAAGAAATATTATCCAATCCCATCCATAAATACAAGTATTTACTAATATAAACATCAAATAGGTTTCTTCAATTTAGATCTCTCTTCAGAAGGCCATCCTGATTCTAGTAACTGTCTACTTTGTTGACATCTTTTAGATATTAAATGCCTGGCTCAAAATTAATATGTCGAAAATAGAACTCTTGATATGCTTCCAACAGTTCTGCCTCCTCCCCTTTATCATCAGTCAGCTGCTTGTTGAGTTTTAAAGCCTATGGATTATTCCCAATACCCTCTTTCCCCTCATTAGCCATATTCAGTCCATTAACAAACGCTTTTAGATCTCTAATACATCCATTTAGCTCCATCCCATATCTCAGCCTGAGTCTAGGATATCACATTATTTGACTGGACTATTGTTACAAGCATCCCAACTCAGGGATCTTGAAACCCTAGACATAGAATTTTATTTTTAAAATGATGATCATCTATTGGAGGACATTAGGTGATAAATGATTTGAGAGTTTCTTTTAAATATGACTTAGAGTTTTATTGTTACCTTACCCTTTTTTCAGTTATGGAGAAATAAATATACATAATGAAATTTGTCATTTTAACAATGTTAAAGTATAAAAACCAGTGGCATTAATTAAATTTACAATGCTGTACAACCTTCTTCTCTACTACCTGGTTTGAAAACATATACTCAATTCAAATAGAAACTGTACCCATTAAGCAATAATACCCAATTCCATCTCCCTCCCAGACTATGGCACCTTCTAATACACTTTCATCTCTATAAGTGTGTCTTTGTTAGATCCTTCATATATACACTTTTTAATGTATTTTTCTATTTGTGTCTGACTTATTGCAGTCAGCATACTGTTTTTAAGGTTTACTCATGTTGCAACTTGTAGCAAAACTTCATGCTTTTGTAAGGTTGAAAAATATGTTACATGTGTATACCACATTTTGTTTATCTCTTCATCTGTAGATGGATACTTGGGTTGCTTCCATCTTTTGTGCATAATGTTTTAACAAACATTGGTGTACAATCATCTGTTTGAGTTCCTGTTTCAATGTTTTAGGTATATAGGAGTTGAATTGCTGGATCATATGGTAAATTTATGTATACAGTTTTGAGGAACTGCTAAGCCCTCTTCTATAGCAGTTGCAATATTTTGCATTTCCACCGGCAATGCACAAGGGTTCCAGTTTCCCTGCATCTTGGTAATCCTTCCTTCTTTCTTTCCTTTCCTCCTTTATGCTTTCCCTTCCCTCTCTTTCTTTCTCTCTCTCTCTCTTTCTCTCTTTTTTTTTTTTTCATTATAACCATCCCATTATTGATTTGTGCTTTGGTTTACATTCCCAAGTGAGTAATGCTTTTTGAACATTGCTTAGTCTGCTTATTGGCTACTTTATAAATCCTCTTTAAAGAAATGTCTATTCATATCCTTGGCCCATTTAAAAATTAAGTTGTTTTTCATTTTACTGTTGAGTTGTAAATTAAAAAAATTTTTTTTTACTATGAAACCCTTTTCAGATGTATTATTGGCAAATATGTTTTTCTGTTTGTTTTTTTTTGTTTGTTTGTTTTTTACTCCCTTGATAGCTTTCTTATATCCACACATGTTTTTAGTTTTGGTGAAGTCTAACATATCTATTTTTTTTTAACATTTTTATTTTTTATTTTTTATTTTTTGCTCTGCTTTTGAAGTCACATTTAAGAAACCATTGCCAAAGCCAGGACCACGCAGATTTGCCTCTATGTTTTCTTCCAAGAATTTTATAGTGTTAGGTCTACTTTTTTGATCTTTGATGCATTTTGAATTAATTTATGAATCTGGTGTATGTAAGATAGTTACAGCATCTCTCTTTTACATGAGGATACACAGTTTCCCAAGCATTGATACTGTTCTTTTCCACTGAATGCTGTTGGCATCGGTGTTAAATTTTAATGGAACATAGTTGTGAGAGCTTTTCCAAGGCTCTAAATGTTATTCTGTGGGTCTATTCACCTGTTTCATGTACTATTTTAATTATTGTGGCTTTGTGGTAAATTTTAAAATCAGGAAGTATAAGACCTCTAACTCCAGTGTTCTTTTTTAAGACTGCTTTGGTTATTCAGGTCCCCTGAGATTTCATATGAATTTAAAATGGACGTTTACATTTCTTCAAATATGCTGTTGAAATTTTGATGGAGATGCACTGAGTCTCTAAACTGCTCTGGGTAACATTCTCATCTTACAATATTAAGTCTTCCATTTCATGGACATGGGGTGTCTTTCGATTTGTTAGGTCTTCTTCAAATTCTTTAAAAATGTTTTGTATTTTTCAGAGTACAAATCTTATACCTCCTTGGCTAAATTTATTTCTGAGAAATTTTATTCCTTTTACTGTAAATAGAATTGTTCTTTTAATATAGTTTTTGGCTTACTCATTGCTAATGCTTAGATATGCAACTAATTTTTGCATGTTAATTTTGAGTTCTGTACTTTATAGAGTTTGTTTACTAGCTTTATGGGCTTATGTGCGTATGTATATATTCATTAGACTTTTATCTATGTAAGATTATTTTATCTGCAAATAGATAAAATATTTTTTATTTTCTAGTGTGAACTCCATTTATTTCCTTTTCAAGACCCAATACTCTGGCTAGAAACTCCAGTGCTCTGTTCAACAGAAATGGTGGAGATTGTCATCCTTGACTTGTATCTGATCTTAGGAGAAAAAATCTCTCAGTCTTCCACTATTTAGAATTTCCTTATGTTAATTTGATTTTTTAAAGACTTACTTTTATTGCTGTCTGGAGAATAGACTGCAGGAGTAGAACAGGTATACTGGTTAGAAAGCCTTTGTAACCTTTGTCAATACAATGGTTTGAAAGATGAAAAAAATGGGCATGTTAGAGACATATCTGGATGTAAGTTGATAGGACTTCTACCATGAATGAGGTGCTAGTTTGGCATAAACTTTAGAGGTGAGATGCCCAATACATCATCCAACATTCGTTTGTGGCTAATAAAAATTAAAGTTAGTTAAAATAAAAAATTCAGTTCACTTACATTAGTTTAATTTTTAAAATCAAAGCATATTTTCTCATGGTCTTTCTTTTCATCTTCTTCTTCCCGGGACTCCTATGATTCAAATGTTGGGGCGTTTAACATAATATCATATATGAAACGAATCGCCAGTCCAGGTTCGATGCATGATACTGGATGCTTGGGGCTGGTGCACTGGGATGACCCAGAGGGATGGTATGGGGAGAGAGGAGGGAGGGGGGTTCAGGATCAGGAACACGTGTATACCTGTGGCGGATTCATGTTGATGTATGGCAAAACCAATACAATATTGTAAAGTAATTAACCTCCAATTAAAATAAATAAATTTATATATATATAAAAACAAAGCAACAAAATAATATTGGACACATTCCTCCAGGTTTACTGAGATATGGTTGACAAATAACATTGTGTAAGTTTCATGTTTACAACTTGATGATTTAGTGAAATGATTACCAAAATATGGTTAGGTTTCCTTGGTGGCTCAGCAGTAAAGAATCTGCCTGCCAATGCAGGAGAACTGGTTTGATCCCTGGGTCAGGAAGAGCGCCTGGGAAAGGAAATGGCAACCTACTCCAGCTTTCTACCCTGGGAAATCCGTGGACAGAGGAGGCTGTTGGGCTACAGTCCATGGAGTCGCAAAGAGTTGGACATGACTGAGCAAATAAACAACAACCAAAATAAGATTAATTGTCACATCTGTCACTTTACATTGTTAGCTTTTGTGTGTGGTGAGAATATTTAAGATGATTCTCATAGCAACTTTCAAGTATACAATACATTATCATTAGTTGTGGTCACCATACTGTATATTACTTCCTCAGAATTTATTTACTGAACCCTTTGACCACCTTCATCCAGTCTTCCCATGTGGCTAGTGGCTGTCATATCAGAGAGCAGAGATATTGAAAATTCAATAATTGTCAAAAATTCTATTGGACATTACTACCCTAAATCCTGCCTGTGAATTGATCTCTGCTTTTTTCCACTTCTCATAGCTTAGAAACAAAAATGAGTTGAAAAGAATAGCAAATATAAACATTAATCTGTAGAGGTAAAATTGCTTTAATAATGTAACATATCAATTAACTGGTTCAAAACTGATGCATTTGTTTATGTCAGAAGTTCAGCAAAATACATTTGTTATAAACAAATGTATATGAGTATTTTTAAGGAGTATATAATTTGTTGTTTAAGAAATTATGTGATAATGTCAGACTTATTTTTATTCCACATCAAAACAGATTAATGAATATTTGTAATCCTCTGTTTTTCATAGTTATTATGAAGATATTTTTGACTAGTTTTGTTGTTATGAGAATAAAAAAATAAAACTTACAACACAATTTCTAGCACATTTAAAAATGCTTACTGAAACACAAAATTCCAAATATCTATGAAAAGTATCTATGAAAACAAGTTATAAACAGATGGGCTGATAGATGATAACATGGTTTCATTACACAACTCTAATTTAGCTATGCCTGCTTCAAATTCTGAGTAAAGTTTACAGATTTAATATGAGATTTAATAACGTGCATTCCTTTAAGTATACTGAATATTATGGATTTGATGATGCTTCTGTGTATCATTTAATCAAGACAATGACTGAATCAAAAAGCCACAGAACATCCAGAGATAAGCTGTTGCTTAACTTGTTTAGTTTTTTCTCTCAATGAGCTGCTTCTATATTAAAATAGAATAATATTCATAAATTAATACACATAATAAACACTACAGAGATGGGATTTGCAACCCTGTTTGTCTTCATTGATGCAATAAGAATATGATAGTTTTGACTACCTGGATTGTTATGAGAATAAAAAAATAATAGTGTGGTAATACTTCTCTGTGGCTTGAAAAATCGTGTGTCCCTGATTATTTAAAGATGTCCACAGTCGTTTACTGCTTCCCTGGTGGCTCAGAGGTTAAAGCGTCTGCCTGCAATGTAGGAGACCTGGGTTTGATCCCTGGGTTGGGAAGATCCCCTGGAGAAAGAAATGACAACCCACTCCAGTATTCTTGCCTGGAGAATCCCATGGATGGAGGAGCCTAGTGGGCTACACAGTCCACGGGGTCGCAAAGAGTCGGACACAACTGAGCGACTTCACTCACTTCACTCACTTTGTTTAAATTACTAGGATATTTTTTCATCAAAAAAGAAGAAGAAAATGTGCAAGATAAAACTCTTGTTTTTATTATGATCAAGAGTATATTTTATTTAAAGTTAAGAATGTCACGAAGAGGAATTAAAAATTCTCATTAGTTTAAATATAAAAACAAAATCACTAGCATATATCTTTAAAGGGCAGTCTTTTTAGACATCAGTTATTTCAGAGTGTCATTTTGAAATTATTTTCTTATCATTGGGGAAATGAAATTTGAAAGTCTTTTCAAAGTGGATTTTCCATACCTGCATATGAACAAATGTAATTAGATTAGCAACAAAGACCATTTTTAGGAATCCATCTATGTGATGTGGTGAACTTGTTACTTAGCATATATAATTACCTATGCATTTGTTTTACCCATTTTCTATTGGACTGATCTTTTTCTTATTAATGTACAGAGCTTTTTACAAGTTAGGTATGTTAGACTTTTCATCTGTACTATGAATTCTGATATTTTCATAGTTTGTTGTGCTTTTTGTCTTTGATTGTGGTGGAAGAGTCTGTGGACAGAGGAGCTTGGCTGGCTAGAGTCCATGGGGTAACAAAAAGATGGACACAACTGAGAGACTGAACGCATGGTGATGTGGGGTATCTAGGCATAGAATCTTATTTATATTAATATAAAGTAGAATTAAATGTTTATTTTATAACTTCTAGACTTTGAAACAGCTAGAATAGCTTTTTCCAGTCTATGGCTATAGATTAATTAGCCATACCTTCTACATTATTATTGGAGGTAAATATAAAAATTATATGAATCTATATATGTGTATGTCTTTAATCTGTTTGGATTCATTTTAGTGTGTGATGAGGTATGAATTCAACTCCAATATTTCACAAATTTATCACAACATTTTGGTTTAAAATTTCAATCCTACCTATTTTAACTGAAGTGCTATAGTATAGTAAATGGTATAGTAAATTTCTATATGTATGTTAGTTTATTATCTGAAAAATCAGCTTATTTTGTTGGTCTGTTAATACAGAAATCAATAACTCAGTTTTTAATATTATGTTTGTTTTCTGGTAGTGCTAATCTCCCCATGTCACTCTTTTTGCCAACATTTTTTTGGAAATTTATGCCTATTTATTTTTCCATATGCCCTGCACATGAACCCTTTATGAGGCCGAGTCTTCATATGGCAAATAATTCCCCTTGTTTCATTCTACTTTTGTGATTGTTAAGAATGCTTAAAATTTTTTCTCAAGTATATCTTTCCCATTTTTCATTGATTTTTTCTCCCGCATGCTTTTAATTTTCCTTTGCCTGCTAATATAAATAAGGTCTTATTTTACCTTATATCTTCAATTGGTCATTACGTGTATACATGAAAGCTATTGATTTCTGTGTTTTAATTTCACGCCTAACTACTTGAATGAATTATTTATTGTTTGTAGAAGTTTTCCGGTTGAGTCTGGTGGAATTTCAGGCTTAAATCATATCTGCAAATATTAATATTTTAGTGTTCCCTCCTTTTCAGTATTTAGGCTTCTAATTNTTCTGTGTTTTAATTTCACGCCTCACTACTTGAATGAATTATTTATTGTTTGTAGAAGTTTTCTGGTTGAGTCTGGTGGAATTTCAGGCTTAAATCATATCTGCAAATATTAATATTTTAGTGTTCCCTCCTTTTCAGTATTTAGGCTTCTAATTTTTCTGTTTTAACCAACTACATTGGTGAGAGCATCTAATGCTGTATTAGACAGTAAAGCTGATTATGGGATTTCCATATACTTAAATTAGCAATGAAGCCTTCAATATTACCCCTGTATGTCATTCTTACTTTTCACACATATGTGATACATACACATATACACAGGATGCACACATATATAGGGGTGTGTATATTCCCTGGTGGCTCAGATGGTAAAGAATCTGCCTGCAGTGCAGGAGACCCGGGTTTGATCCCTGGGTCAGGAAGATCCCCTGGCAACCTACTCCAAAAGGANTTATGACCAACCTAGATAGCATATTAAAAAGCAGAGATATTACTTTGCTGACAAAGGTCCATCTAGTCAAAAATATGGCTTTTTTCCCATAGTTATGTGTGGATGTGAGAGTTGGACCATAAAGAAAGCTGAGCACCAAAGAACTGATGCTTCTGAATTGTGGTGCTGGAGAAGACTCTTGAGAGTCGCTTGGACTGCAAGGACATCAAACCAATCAATCCTAAAGAAATCAGTCCTGAATATTCATTGGAAGGACTGATACTGAACCTGAAACTCCAATACTTTGGCCACCTGATGCAAAGAAGTGACTAATTGGAAAAGACCCTGCTGCTGGGAAAGAATGAAGGCAGAAGGGGAAGGGGATGACAGAGGATGTGATTGTTGACTGGCATCAACAACTCAGTGGACATAAAGTTGAGCAAGCTCTGGGAGTTGGTGATGGACAGGGAAGCCTGGCATGCCACAGTCTATGGGGTCACACACAGTTGAACACGACTGAATGACTGAACTGAATTGAACTGAATAATCTCTATACCTCCCTGGCTTCTTAGAATATCTCTCTTACTGGCAATATTCTTTAAATGAGGACCTCTGATTTATTTTCTAATATTTTGTTTAGATTTTTAATTACATCACATAGAGATTGGCCTGNGAATTGAACTGAATAATCTCTATACCTCCCTGGCTTCTTAGAATATCTCTCTTACTGGCAATATTCTTTAAATGAGGACCTCTGATTTATTTTCTAATATTTTGTTTAGATTTTTAATTACATCACATAGAGATTGGCCTGTGAACTCTTTGTGCAGTATTTGTTGTTTTATTCTATTGATTTATATTTGCTTCATCAAAAAATTGTTTGGATGGAAATTAATGCTCTGGAGTAGTTTAAATGGCATGTAGAATTGCCAGCTCTTTCCAACAGTCTGTTTTAGTGTAATTCATGTTTTAGAAACTGAAATTACCTCATAAACAATGACTAAATAAAGAGGTTTTGACAGTATAATGCAGTAGTCACTTTGGTTATCGCATACTCTTTCTGTGCATCTGGGGTAACAACACTAAATAACAACAGCTGAAGGATAAGTTCATCAACACAGAAGCCTGCATTCACCCTTTGTTCCAGGGGCACTTTCTTGCTTGCTTTCCAGCTGGTATGGGACTCAATCTTGTGTCAGACAGAACCCTACCAGAATGATATGGGGCTATGGCTTGAGCATCACACAGCTTTGCTTTCTGTCTCTAACCAGCCAGTGGATGTATATTATGTCAGGGCTTGAGCTCCCTTGCGGAAGACATGGAGGCTCACTGCAGAATGCAGTTTGCCTTGGTGGAAATGGTCACTCCTTTGAACTTGGTCAGATGCTACAGAAGCTGTGCAGGCAGAATTAAAGACACCAGGCTGAGTGGCATCTGAGTCCGCACAAGATCTGGACTACTGGGCTTTCCTCCCTTGGCCTCCCATGATGGAAGTCATTCGCTTCTCCCCTCAGTGTGTCTGAAACCAAACACCTCTAGTCATAGACCTGTTAGGACCAGCAGTGATCAGAGCACCAGCCATGTCTCCAGTCTGTGGCAAGGTCTGGGGGGGAGTGCAGGACAGTACAGAAGTCACTGCAGGTCCCTGACATGGAATACCAGGCATAGACGGTCTTTATTCCAAAGTGGTCATGCCTGTGGCCATGTGGCCCTCCAGAAGCATTCAGGAGCTGGGTCCTGAAGCCTGATCCTCTGGGCTTGATTGTTGCTGGCAAGGTCAGTGTAGCTGTGAAAATTGGCGGTTGTTCCAGGTCTGTGCCTGGCGCAGAGGCCTCACCTCCTCGGGCTCTGCCCTGCCTCTGTCAGGCCTGCCCCGTCCATTACCCTCGAGCATCCTCTAACCTATTTTCCCCATAAGCCTGATTATTTCTAAACATAACATTGTGTTGTGACAGCTTTCTAAAAATGCAAATGCTGAGAGATTTGTATCTGATGGTAATACCATCTGAATCCAGTACTGGGTGTTTTTTCAGAGTCGTTTTTTATTTTCTCTCTAAAATGTTTCTGCTATCTCTATACCTTGTTTAGAATTCTATTAGCCTGTAGGATTGGTTTTGGTAAAGTTCTAGAAAATTTCATTTTTCTAAAAAAGTATCAATTTTATGTTGGATTTCAAATTTATTTGCATAGAGTTGTGTGGACAGAGGAGCCTGGAGGGCTTCAGTCCATAAAGTCGCAAAGAATCGTACACGGACTAAAGCTACTTTGCACACATGTGAACACACACACATATATCTGTGCCTATGGTTATTTCTTTCCTGATTTTTCTCTTTTTTATTGATTGTATTAACTGATGATTTATCTAATTTAGATATTTTCAAAAAATAAGCATAGGAAAGCAATGTGTATGTGCATGAAGATATTAATTATTTTGACTTGTGAAAATGTGAAGGATGTGGGAATGGCTTCGAATCATTCTTGCAGCATCTTCCTTTTTCCTATCCTCTCTGCTTTTAAATTTCTCTATTCTCTTCACTAAGACAGTCAAAGGGATGTTCTGCATGTTGGCAGGGTGAGGAGTATGGCACTGGAAATGAATTAAGCCAAGAAACCCGTGGGAACAATATCTGGCAAGAGTTTGAAATATTTGTAATTCAGATTATTCACGAAGGTACAAGTGTATGTCTACTCAGGTCCTTTTTTGTGATGATAAGTGATGATTCTTAGTTCAAACATTGTTATAAAATGTAACATACTTAATCATTTGAAGCATTATACTGAAATTCAGACCTAAAAATTTACAAATATTCTATTCAGTAATTTCATAGGTCATGTAAAGCTTGTCTTGGACTCACCATTTTTCAAGCAAACTAATTATAGAAAGAATACAAAGGGCTTTTGAAACCACAGTGCANTAGTGATTTAATGTCTCATGGGACAGCTTTGATTTTGATGAAGTAAATAAGCCATTCTCCCTTGTCACCTATGACTGTAATTGAGGTGAATCTACAGCTGACGAAATGACTGTAGGCTAAATTTGATTCTTATCAGTCTATGGACTCTTCACTCTTTTAGAGCAATTCCATCTGCAGGAAAATTAATGGTGTAGACAGTCTCTTTATCACTCAGTCATTTCTTCCTTTCACTCTCTTTTCAATTCATTTCTCTAGATTCAGTGTGTTGGTAGTGAAATTTCAGTTTTTAAACTTTACTATAAAACATTTGCAAAGGCAGTTTTGCAAGTATTATAATATATATTTAGTACATGTTAAAATTTACCATTACAACTGTCACAGAGCATAATAGTCACATTTTGATCTGTATTTTTGCAGAGTAAGGCTATTCTCTGTCCTAGTTCTTAGCTCTTTGACTGTCACACTTCTGTCTCCTCCTTGGGCTCCACTTGGAGCTCCACTTGGGCTCCACTTGGGCTCCACTATCTCCTTCTCATAGTCTGTCTATACAGTGATACCAGACAGATCCATTTATATTTTCTAAAATTAAATGTTCAAAACATTGATATGTGAACATATATTCAAGCATTAATTTGGAGTTAATACAAAGGCAGATTTCTGAATCAGACCAGTTCAGATGCTTGTTAGAGACATCTATAAGGAAAAAAGAGAGGTATGTATCCTTGTAAACTTTAAAAAAAAAATTTGATTATTATACTTTTGATTGACAGCTGAGTGGGAGGGGGATTCATTTCCCAGAATTAATCTGAATACCATTAAAAGTTTATCTTGTAATTGATTGAACATTTTATCAGAAATGCTAATTTCTTCCAAGCAGGGAGTGTGAATATTTCACACAAAAACATGCCACAGATTTGGGACATCATTTTTCCTTCACATTCTGTTCTATATAGACACCCAAATACTGTATTTCCAAAGTTTAATTTATTATTTCTTCCCATCTGCCCCCTTCCATTGTATTCCCACATTAGACTGTAGCCCACCATTCACTTGGACATTCATGGTATAAATTTGGGAGTCATTCCAGACTATTTTCTTCTTTTATTCGCCACATGCAAACATCTCCATTTCTGTCTTTTCACCTCGTATTCTCTTTTAATGCATTCACTTTACTCCATTCCTGCTGCTGCTGCTCTAGACAAGCTCTCCTTTTCTATTTGCCAGAGGATCTCTATAGTGTTGGACAAGATCAACAGTAGTGCCCTCTTATTTACCCTCTATACTACAGCCTTGCACAAGGAAATCTGACATGTGTCCCTGCTACAGTCACTCAGAGGGTCTTTACAATCCACATCATGAAGCCCAAGCTCCTCTGTCTTGCCTTGTCAAGTTTCATATATTAAGGTCTCTTTCATTGGAAGGACTGATGCTGCCTGACTGAAGGTGAACCTTCAAAAGTTTGGCCAAATAGGTGAAGAGCAGACTCATTGGAAAAGACCCTGATGCTGGAACAGATTGAAGGCAAAAGAAGGGGATGGCAGAGAATGAGATGGTCAGATAGCATCACCAGTTCAATGGGCATGAATCTGAACAAATGCCGGGAGATGGTGGAGGACAGAGGATCCTGGCATGCTACAGTCCATGGGGTCAGAAAGATTCAGTTATGCCTTAACAATTGAACAACAAAATAATATATTGGGTTNTCAGATAGCATCACCAGTTCAATGGGCATGAATCTGAACAAATGCCGGGAGATGGTGGAGGACAGAAGATCCTGGCATGCTACAGTCCATGGGGTCAGAAAGATTCAGTTATGCCTTAACAATTGAACAACAAAATAATATATTGGGTTTCTATTGGGTTAGCCAAAACCTGGTTCATTCAGGTTTTTCTATAAGATGTTGCAGAAAAATCTGAATGGATGTTTTGGCTAACCCGATATTTCTGCCTAACTAGGTACCACAAAGTTATACATTCATGACAACTCCAACTTACCATTTCTGTGGGTCAGGGTTCAGTACCTGGGAGTCTCTCTGATCAGTTTATTTTGAGACCAAAATCAAGGCATTTTGGTCTTGATTCTCTTTGTGGAGTTCAGAGTCATGTTTCAAACTCACAGTGTTGCTGATAGTATTCAGATTTCTGTGGTTGTAGAACTGAGGTCTTTGTTCTTTGTTGACTGTTGGTCCAGGGCTTCTCTCAGAAACTTCAGGTCCTCCACAGTTCTGCATCATGAGCCTTGTTCACATGCTCCCTCACACCTCAATATCTCTTTCTTCATAAAAGCTCCAAATCATGATAAGAGTTTCCATGGTTAACTCAGGTATACTCAGATCCTTTCCCTTTTGCTGAACTCAAAGTTGACAGGTTAATAACTTCATCAAAGCAGAGATATTCCACTATGTTCACAATTCTTTCTGGAATCAAGAGAAAAAAGAGGAAATCTTAGAGTCTTTCTCAGAATTCTGCTTTTCACAAGAACCAACTATTTAAGATTTTCTGTAAATATTCATGTTTCAACTTATGTTATTTCTTCTAATGAGAAATCCAGTCACAATTTTGGGCATTAATTATGGTTAATTCTTACTCATCTTTTTGTTTGTTTGTTTAAGCATAATATCTTTCAGAAAATAAGATTTCCCTGAATTCCTAGGACTTGTTAGTTCTCTCTTTGATATACTGTTATATTATGCTACTAGCAAGAATTTTATTAAATGAAGTCTCTGTTTACTTTAAATTCCAAAGGTAGAGTATTATTCGGCTTGTGCCTTGGTAACAAACTACCACAAACTAGGTAGTTTTAGTTTATATTTTCATAGTTCAGAAGGCTGGACTTCTGATATCTGGGTACCAGGATGGACAGTTTCTGATGAAATCTCTCTTTCTAGCTGGTAGGATTCTACTGTCATTCTGTGTGCTCACATTACTACTTTGTTCTGGAAAGAAGAGGGAGCAAGCTCTCTGCTGCCTCTGCCTACAAGGGCACTAATGCCATAATGAGGGCCCCACCCTCATGACCTCATCTAATCCTAATTACTTCCACAAAGACCCTATCTTCAAGTCACATTGAGCTTAGGGTTTTGACACATAAATTTGGCAGACACAAATATTTAGTCCATAACAAACAGGGATGCTGATTTCTTTCTCTTTGTCATGTTGATACTTAGTAGCCTTTGACACACCAGAGTTATTTGTAAGTGACCTAGCCTTGCAGGTCAAAACTCATCATACTTGATATCTTTCCCTTATAATCTCTATGATCCAATTACTTGCCACTTCTTATTGGTCTATCTTAATGTTATTTCTCTTGTCATAGTCACCTTTTCTCTAGTCTTTATGATCTAATATTGTTTAAATTCCCTTCTAAGTAATTTAATTCACCAACTTTAACCTTGATTATATCACTTCATTACCTACTTTTTGAGTACAAATACAGTTTATATTGCCTAATCTGTTCTAATTACAGAGGTCCAGAGAGATAGAAAGATACTGAGATAAGTATATTTATTTAATTAAAACATTATAGAGTAACATACATAAGTGTTTTATTATGGAACTGGTAATACTAATTGTATATTTACAATGGAAAATAATGTATCCCTTGAAATTGTATGCTAGAAAATAATAATATGGTATAATAATCAGGATTGAATAAGTTAAAATTGATCTAAAGAAATGATATATTTTGTTGCATCACTTATTTTCCTATCTAATCCCCCCTACCCTCTCACATACACACTGTGATCTTTGAGGAGAAGGCCTGTATTTTATTCATTTTTATGTTGTTGGAAACTAACAGATTGCTGAAAGATTGTAAACAGTGAAAAATGTTTTGGCTGAAACTCAATGGGAGAAGTATAAAATATGAGAATATTTTTAGTTACACAAATATACAAATACTGCCATATATTAGTGTATAATCATAAATACTAAATATCTTACATGAATTTTAAAGCAAGACTAAAACTATCAATGGAATTATAAAAATAAATCTACATTTTGAAATGGAAGTAATTCAACTGTTTCCTGTACTACATCTTAGTACAAGCACTTTTCTCCTTTCAGGATATTTTTCTACCTGTGTGGTTATGATATTTTTCCAGCTTTATGAAAAGGGCCAAAATGATTGCTTTTTAAGTTTTTTGACCATTTCTCTTACTCATGATTTATATGGATTTTATAGAGCATAAATATGTTATGTTAGACTTCTGTACACATCTGCAGGTGAGAAAACCTTTGAAAGCATGCAGCTCTAAAAGAAGTAGCTAGAGAAACAGGTCACTTAGTAAGAACAAGATACTGTAGTCCTGAAATTGTTTATATTTTAGTTGTGGATTGTATCACTTGTATATATATTTTCTTTTTCCTAACTAAGGAGGTTATTTATTATTATTAATTTTGCTGTAGGCCCCATGGATTTATTTAAACCACTATCTTTTGACCTTAATATTAATCTCTNATATATTTTCTTTTTCCTAACTAAGGAGGTTATTTATTATTATTAATTTTGCTGTAGGCCCCATGGATTTATTTAAACCACTATCTTTTGACCTTAATATTAATCTCTTACTTAAATTGTGTCAGCAAGACCTGCAACAAGAACAGAAATAAAAAGTTATTATATGCAAATTTACTTATTTTTCCCAAAGTTAAATGTGTGTAAGTGTGCAATTATATATGTGTGTGTATATTTGTATTTTCTAGATAATAGGAATTTTTATAATGTGAATAAACATGCATAGCATCTTGCTTTATTTTCAGATCAAAATAAAAACTGCCATTCACAAACTGTCATTTATCAATTTAGCAAATATTTGTCAAATGTCATTTAGATCATATTGTACCAGACAGTAAGTTTAAAGTGGTAAGCCAAAAAGCCAGATACTCTGTTCTCCAAGGCTTAATATTGTGTGTGTGTGTGTGTGTGTGTGTGTGTGTGGTTTGGGGTGTGGTGGAGAAAACTCATTCACCAAAAGCTATTTTACTCACTTAAGCCTAATTAAAGGAAAAAAAACAACAATACCAGATTAAAATATGCCATACGAGAACGTCATAGGGTGAAGTCTGAGGAAGTGTCACACATGGAACTCCCCTTGTCTTCTCCCTATGGAGTTGCCTTATGCTGCTGTCCCAACTTCACCATATGCAATAATACTCAGGAGGTATAGGCAGGGTATTAAAAAGCAGAGAGCTCACTTTGTCAACAAAGGTCATATAGTCAGAGGTATGTTTTTCCAGTAGTCATGCATGAATGTGAAAGTTGTATCATAAAGAAGCCTGAGTGCCAAAGTATTGACACTTTCAAACTGTGGTGCTGGAGAAAGCTTTTGAGAGTCCCTTCGAATGCAAGGTTAAACCAGTCCGTCNTCAACAAAGGTCATATAGTCAGAGGTATGTTTTTCCAGTAGTCATGCATGAATGTGAAAGTTGTATCATAAAGAAGCCTGAGTGCCAAAGTATTGACACTTTCAAACTGTGGTGCTGGAGAAAGCTTTTTAGAGTCCCTTCGAATGCAAGGTTAAACCAGTCCGTCCTAAAGGAGATCAACCCTGAATATTCACTGGGAGGACTGATGGTGAAGCGGTAGATACAACATTTGACCACCAGATGTAAAGAACTGACTCATTGGAAAAGACCCTGATGCTGGGAAAGATTGGGGGCAGGAGGAGAAGGGGACAAAGAGGATAAGATTGTTAGATAGCATCACCAACTCGATGGACATGAATTTGAGCAAACTCTGGGAGATAGTGGAGGACAGAGAAGCCTGGCGTGCTGCAGTCCATGGGTTTGCAAAGGATCAGACACAAATTAATGACACAACAAAAATTACCAAAATCACACAAACATGTGTTGGGAGTATTTATTGGTGCCCGTCATGTAGACATGATTATTTGCTTGCCCACATGTTTCTCAATCTCCATGTGTACTGATACTGCATAACCAAAAGCTTCTACCCTAAATCGCATTGTTAGTCTTTTGATTTTTTAAAGTGATCTGTCTTCACTTTGAATCACAATGTGAATATCTGGCTGACCCAAGGAAAGCAAAGATAACCTCCCAGGAACTAAGGGAACTAGACCTCTTTTGGGACAAGGTTAAATTCTTTACTAAACAAAGAGATCTTAAAAGATATCCTTAAAAGTTGCTACACTGAATACAGATTCAGCATCACAACTGTGGAAATTTGAAACTAAAATGACCCCAATTCTCTATTAAACATAGAGAGTTGAAGTGAAATATTAGTGAAACGATTCTACAGTCCAGTTTTGGAAATTTGTTTAAAAACCTCATGTATTTAAAAATATAATTTTTTTAACTTTATTTTACTTTACAATACTGTATTGGTTTTGCCACACATCAACATGAATCCACCACAGGTGTACACNTTAGTTTTTTTTTGTGGGGGGAGGGAAAGGAGATCCAGCCTTGCTCTTCACAGCATGGTCTGCACATCAGCAGCACTGGCATCCCCTGGGAGCTTGTTAGAAATGCAGAACCTCAGGCCTCAGCTCAGACCTAAAGAACCAGGATGTGGTTTTAACAAAATCCCAGGTGACTGGTTGTGCACACTGAAGTTTGAGAGACGCTGATTTACACCCGAAGATAATCAGAGAGCCTCAGTGCATTTTGTTTCTCCCTCACCCTCGTTTTGGGTTTCAGGGTCAGTGCAGGGGCCTTGTAGCCTGCACGAGCGAGTAGAGACAGGGACCAATCCCAGGGGCTAGTATTCAGTAGGCACGCAACAAATACTCGTTGAATCCAAGAAGGGGTCACTGTATCTGAGTTCTTTTGCAACCACTCTGTTCACTGGACTTTGACCTCTGCCGTGTCTCTCTTTCTCTCCAGATTTCCCCCCATCATGCCAGCCCCGGGGTGGGAGGGTTAACATCTAGGAGCCAGAAAAACTTCCATGTCACACTAGACAGTGCCTGCTCAGGCCACATCACTTGGGGATTTGGTAGAGAAAGGGTAGTGGACAGGCATCATGCTGCTTCCAGAAAAGGGATCCCATGCTCCTGAACATGGTGTCAATCTGCTCTGTGGGGGCACTCAGGCCAGGTACCCATCTGCACCCTGTGTGGACTAGCTGTGCAACCCAGGGTAAGTGATTCTCCCTCTCTGGGGAAAGGGAGCGTAGCCCCCCTAAAATACGTGGGCTCAGAGGGCGTGCCTCCTGACCTCACACCCTACTTGAGTCCCATCTGCAGGGCCCGCGAGGAGGGAAGGCCAGCCTATGCCTGAGCGTTCCCAGGGCGAGGAGTGAGTTCTCTCCCTCACGGGGCAGCCTCTCTACCTGTGGACCATGTGCCAGAATTACAACCTCCCTGTATTTCACTTCAATTTGACTTGCCAACCACAATCAAGGCAGAGGCTCTGAGAAGATAAGACATCGTCCCTACTTTCAGGCAGTATTCAGGAGAGATAGGGCGAGAGAGACCCCTCTAACCCAGGGCAGAATGTGATTACCAATTTGATAAAGAGGCCCATGATCAGGGGACAGGACAAAGAGACCGTTATTGTAGGTGTGGAGGACTCAGGGACATTGCATGCAGAGGAGGCTATTTGAATTGGGCTGTGAAGACTGGGTAGGATTTCAGCAGATACATTGTCCTTGGATGTCCCTTGAGTCCACTGGTCCTCACCGTGCTCACTGCCCTGCCTTGGTTCCAGCCTCAGCCCTTCCCAGTGGACCAAGGGCCCCTGAATACTTGCCACCACTCTGTCACTTCTGTCACCCATCTAGCCATCCCTCACTTATGCCAGGATGAGTGTTTGCTCACAGTCACCAGTGGCTGTGCTCCACACCCCTTGGCACAGTGAGACCCTGAGGTTCTGCGTCTCACTCTGACTCTATTCCTCAGAATCCAGCAATCGCAGACTGCTCTAAGTCCCCTACGTGGGCGTTTTCTTTATGGCTGAACCACAGCACATGCTAATTCCTTTGCTGCAAACAACCTTCTCCCAGCTACTTATCCACCTGCTGAACTTTTCTTTATCTTCCGGGACCCAACTCTGTGCTTCAGGGGTCCTTTGGAGCTCTTTCTCTACCATCGCACCCACCATGCTACATTTTAATTACTTGTCAGTGAGGCAGTCTTCCTTTGTTACACCAGGCAGGAGCTTGTTAATCTCATCCTAGTCAGTGTTTTATTAGTAGTGCCAACAGTGGACACTTGCTGCATGCTGAATGACCAGATAATGAAGTTGTTAAGTGGTATTCAGTAACACAGTCTGGGCATAGGCGTAGAGAGGGGACACCCTGTGCTAGAATGGGAGGAGACCTAAGAGGTGGGCTACATACAGTAAGTGGAGGCGCAAACCTCTGGGTCATCATCCCACCTGCTGGGGAGGGTACTCCAGGCCCTGGGTCCTGGGCTGGCAGCTGGGGGCGGCGGGGAGAGGCCAGGCGCCTGCCCGGGATCTGCCAGGCTGTTTAGATTTTTGCCTTCCTCATTGAGATTTGTCTTCAGAGATGAAGGGGTGGAGGGATGACTTAGGGGCAGCAGCTCTCAGATGCGTCCTTATCCAGCACAGGGTGCCCGCCGGCTGCCCGTATATCAGGGGCGTCTCTTCTTGTTGCTCGCTGGAAAAGGAAGTGCAGGAGATAATTGTGCCTCCTCGGGAAGAGATATGGGCGGGGGCAGCAGCATCTTTCTTTCAGCTTTGGGAGAGAGAAGAGATGTCTACTCAGCATCCTTCGCCAGAGGAGGGTGGGGTGGGGAAGGGTGTTTAACCCTTTTCCCTTAAATGCTGTCTGCAAAGTCAGTTTCCAAAGGTGAATAACACCCAAGGAGTTCAGAAGACTTCAAAGAGGCTGTTTGGGGCTAAGAGGAGAGGTAGAGTATCCATAGAGGTTCAAGGGGGCAATGGGCACCTTGGGAACAAATATCAGTGTAAAGAATTGTCATGCTGGCTGGGTTAGCCTTTCACATCTATCCCAGTGTCTTTCTAGACTCTCCAGTTTCACATTCCAAGGTATCTCTGGGCACCTCTTCCTCTTTCACCCACGGGGAATCTGACCACTGGTCCAAGGCCGGAGGCTGTCTCAGTAAGTACAGGAAGGACCAGACAGCCGTCCCTCTCCATCACTCGATTAGCTTGATTTCCAAACGAGCTTAATCATGTCATCCTCCTTCATGGCCCCAATCTGCAATTTCCACTAATTAATGATTGCAAATTGCTGAGTAACGAACCACTCGATGGTGCAGCTATTATTAATGGCTGGGAGTGGACCTAGATTGGAGTCTGAGGGAGAGGGGGCATTAGTCTTGTGTTGAGGGAAATGTTTGTTAGGGACAGGGCTGGCCGCCTGCCGGGAGGGTAGAGTGAAGGCGTAATGACCCTGGCTCCTAGCTGCCCATCACCAGCTTGGGTGACAGGAAGGCTTGAGGTTAAATGACACAACCCTGGTGGTTGTCCTGGGATCCTGGATGCCACTAGTGAGGAAGGTGGTGGTCTAAGCTATCTCTAGAAGTGGCAGATTGGGAGGCCACCTAGAGCGTGGCCAGCTGGAGCCGTGGAGTGATATAGAGAGACAGCTGGCGATGGCTGGGAGAACAAGGCTGGGCCACCAGCATGTGCTGAGAACAGATTTCAGGTGCTCAGAGCTGGCTCAGCCATGCAGAAACACCCACAAAGCAGCTGGGCTCCAAGGCAGCCTGCATTATGGGCTTTACCAGGACGTGACTATGGGCCCACTGGAGGACAAGGGAATGGCCTAGTTTATTCTGCCTGGAAGAAGTTTGCAAGCCTCATGAAGAAAGCGTTATCTCAGTAGGAACTCTGAGGCTGAGAAACACCTAATTCGTGGTGAGTGAGAGAAGGACGCTTCAGGAGGAGCTTCAACAGAGCAACAAATGTGAGCCTGCTATGGCGGCAGTGAGTGGTCCAGCAGCGTTGGTAGGTGGGACGGGGCGGGGTGGGTTTGTAAAAGCTCCGAAGCATGAGCTGGTTGCAAACAGCCAGCCTGGAGCCTGGGCTTCCCTGGTGGCTCACATGGTAAAGAATCTACATGCCGTGCTGGAGACCTGGGTTCTGTGTCTGCATTGGGAAGATCCCCTGGAGGAGGGCATGGCATCCCACTCCAGTATTCTTCCCTGGAGAAACCCCATGGACAGAGGAGCCTGGAGGGCTGCAGTCCATGGGGTTGCAAAGAATCGAACACGACTCAGTGACTAAGCACAGCCTGGAGCCTGGGGTCGTGGTCAAGAGTGTAGGCTCGAGTCAGACCCATGCAGATTTGAATCCCGACTCTGCCACTTAGGGACTGTGCTCTGGGCATGTGGCTTAGCTTTCTCTGAGCCTCATTGTCCCCATCCGTAAACTCATTACTCGCCTTACAGTAAAAATTGCTCTGAGTAGCAAATGAATGAATACAGATAAAGTGCTTAGCGTGGTGCCTGTTGGACTTCCCTGGTGGTCCTGTGGTTAAGAATCCACCTGCCAATGCGGGGGATGCAGGTTTAATCCTTGGTCTGGGAAGATTTCACTTGCCGAGGGGCAACCAAGCGTGTGCAGCACAGTTACTGAAGCTGGTGAGCCTAGAGCCCCGGCTCCAGATCAAGAGAAGACCGTGCACTGCGGCGAAGGTAGCCCCCGTTTACCGCAACTAGAGAAAGCCCGCTTGCAGCCACAAATACCCAGTGCCGCCAACAATAAAAAGAAAAGAAAAGTGCCTGTCATGGAGAAGGTACCCTATGGATGTTAGCCATCGGTGTTACAAGTGCTCTGTGGCACCCAAGCACGATTTTCTGAGGGGGAAAGATGTGATCAGAGGAACCCGGGACGGTACCTGAAGGGCATCCAGAGATGGGATATTGTGGATTTTCTCAATGACTGGGAGGTACTCCCGGTGTTGATGAGGAGGGACCTGGGGTGGTAAATACCTTTGAATACACAGGACATCCCAACCAATGAACTGCTTTCCCCAGCATGTGCGTGGCACCTCCGTGGGAAATGCAGCTTGGATGGCTGGGGGTGGCTCTGGGTGCCGTTGGCTTGGAGAGGATGGAGGTCAACTTCAGCCTGCAGTGCAGCGTGCCATGAGCTGGGCTGTCTGTCCAGCCACACAAACTTGCCCATGTCACCCTTTCTTCCTTCTTCTCCCTTCCTCTGTCTTTTCCTCCTTTCTTTTCCCAATACTGTCAAATTCCAGGGATAAAATGGTACACACGTCAGCATCTCAGAGAGCTTACAGTCTAGAGGGAGAGCTGGATCAAAGGGCAGGGATGGGAAGTGCAGGGTGGGAAAAATTTAAAGGGCATCGAACCGAGGTCTGGGCTCTGAGTTAAGACATTCGGACTGCAAGGAGCAGAGACGTTCACTTGAGCTTCCTTAACAAATGGAACATATCTGTAAAGCTACAATAGCAAGGTTGATGGGAAGGAATCCTGTGAGATGTTCAAGATTCAGTAGTCATTGGATCTGGGAAAAATTCAGGGTCCAGGGATCTGGTTTCCTTGTTCCCCTCGCAGAAT
The DNA here is from genome assembly GCA_006410875.1 of Neotragus pygmaeus. Classification (NCBI taxonomy): domain Eukaryota; kingdom Metazoa; phylum Chordata; class Mammalia; order Artiodactyla; family Bovidae; genus Neotragus; species Neotragus pygmaeus. The sequence goes on from SJYV01054838.1 coordinate 363,634, forward strand.
CGAGTGTTGCTTGGCTCCTCTGCTGAGCGTATGAATGTGGCTCAGTTGTGTCCCATATGGAGGCTTCTCTCTGGATCTGCTTCTGCTATCAACAACTTTCTTCTTTTCTCAATATCTGCATGCCTCAGAGTTTCTACTTACTCATAACTTTTAAGTCACTCCTGCTCTCTGGCAGGGTCATGGCCTGACGAACTTTGTNGCCCATAACATCCATCAGATAAAAAATTAGATTAAGTTGTTGACTCTGTGAAGCCAGTTTCCAAATGTCTTTATAAAGCCCATGCAGGACCCTTTTTTTTCCCCACTAATTTATTGTTTCATAAAAGTTAGTGTGATCTTAATTATCAGTACTAACCCTTTGAATATACAATATGAGTTTGCTAAAGTAAATTATGACCCTTGGGCTAAAAAATGGGGGGAGGGAAAAGGAGGAAATGAGGGAAAGTCCCTGTAAACACTAGTAAAAGTGATGCTGACCATTCCCTCAGCCCTCTCCTTTCCTCTGGTAAAGCATTTATCACTCTCTCATTCTGTATGGTAACTGTTAACCTAGTGGGTTGACCTTCTCCTTCCAACACCTTAAGGGCATCTTTCCTCTAGTGCACCTCCTGGAGTAAACTGCATATTTACTAAATGAATGAATAAATGACTGAGTAATCACTTTCCATTCATTATTATTTGATGTGGTAGTCAGGAAAATGTCTCAACCCCAATTCCTTAACCCCCTAAATCTGAGAATACATGCATGTGTGTTCAGTTGCTAAGTCATATCTCATTCTTTGTGATCCCGTGGACTGTACCTGCCTGGTTCCTCTGTCCATGGCATTTTCCAGGTCAGAACAGTAGAGTGGATTGTCATTTCCTTCTCCTGGGAGTCTTCCTGACCTAGAGATAGAATCCGCATCAAATGGCAAGAGGGATATTGCAGATGTAATCATTAAGGACCTTGTAATGAAGAGATTTTCCTGGATGATCTAGATAGACCTGATCTAATTACAAGTATCTTTATGTGAAAAGCAAGATGGTGAGATTCAAAGAACAAGATGTGACCACAGCATTAGAGGTAAGAGAGGGATTGATATTTGAAAATGGTTACATTCTTGGATTTGAGGACAGAAAAAGGGCCCATGAAAAGGGATGCGTTCAGCCTCTAGAAGCTGGAAAAGGCAAGGAATTTAAAATATTGTCCACTGAAGCATATATACTATTATGTAAGAAACGAATCACCAGTCTATGTTTGATATAGGATGCAGGATGCTTGGGGCCTGGTGTACGGGGATGATCCAGAGAGACGTTGTGGGGTGGGAGGTGGGAGGGGGATTTGGGATTGGGAGCTTGTGTACACCTGTGGTGGATTCATGTCGATGTATGGCAAACCCAATAGAGTATTGTAAAGTTAAATTAAAAAATAAATAAATAAATAAATTTATAAAAAAAAAAAAATATTGTCCACAGTGAGCCCCTAGAAAGAACGCAACCATGCCAAACCATTTTAAACTTTTGACCTCCAGAATATTAAGGTAATACAAATGATAATACATTTGTGTTAAGCCACTGGGTTTCTGGGAATTTGTTACAGAATTTTTATAGGAAACTAATACACTTGGGATCTGCTGTTGTCCTTTCAAATCAGCCTGAATGAAAGAACTATTATTTAAAATTTGATAAACCTTGAACTCTTTATCAGGCCACAGGCCTGAAAAGACAGTACTGGAAAAATGGTATATGGTATTACTTATATGTGGAATCTGAAACAAATAATACAAGTGAACTTGTGTACAAAACAGAAATAAGACCCACAGACATAGAAACCAAACTTACAGTTGCCAAAGAAAAAAGATGGTGGTGGAGGATAAATTAAAATTTTCAGATTAACATATACACACTACTACTATATTAAGTAAGTAACCAACAGGGACCGACTGTATTACACAGGGAACTATGCTTAATATTTTGTCATAACCTATAAGGGAAAAGAATCTGAAAAAGAATACATATATATCTGTACATATCTCTGTCTATCTCTATCTATATCACTTTGCTCTACACTTGAAACTAACACAACATTGTAAATCAGCTATACTTCAATTTAAAAAAATAAAAAATATTAGATTTTCTCTCTTCTGTTAAAGCCAAATTGCAGAAGAGGATGTATAGGTATTCAGCATTCATTCATTTAAGAAATACTTATACACTGGCCCTCCCAAGTTCCAGGAACTCTTCTTTAAACATAAATTAACTCTGTTAAACTTTAAAGACAGAATTGAACAAAATAATCCTTGTGTGTGTCCCTCACGAAGGATACATCATTTCAGTTAACATTTCAAGTTGTTCAGCAAAATAGCAGAAAAGATTTTTGTTTATGGAAATAAAAGCTTTCTCAGCCTCCTCAGTGTGACATTTTGGGCTGAATAATTCTGTGTTGTGGGGCTGACTGTGCATTTTAGGATAATTAGTAGCATCTCTGGTCTCTACCCATGGAAGCCAGGAGCACCTCCTTCCAGTTGTAATAATCAAATACGAATGTTATTAAAGATCCTCCATAGAAATGAGTCTGGATCACTAGGTCAGTATCTGTATGTTAATAAATCTGGATTTGGTTTGAAGGTAGTGAGGAGCCACTGAAGGAACGAGTGATGTGGGTAGATTTGCATTCTAGAAGGCACAACAAAGAGCAATAAAGTGCACTCGTAGGTACATAGAAGATAAGATTGTTTAGAGGATATTCAGGTTGAGAGATCTGACAACATGAAGCTAAGGTAGTATCAATGGTGCTGGAGAAATGGCAGCAAATTTGAGAGAGAGTCATATGGATAGAATAAAGAGATTATGGGAACAAATTAGACATGATGAGGCACTGAGAAAAAGTTGAAGTTTCTGAGTAGAATGATTAAGTGATTGGTGGCTTGTAATTCACTTTATCTCTAAAGAGAGGAAAATGAATTATATGCAGCCAAACACATGCATATAAGTACATAAGCATCAAAAAAGGAGAATAGAACATTTCTGATACCAAATTTCCTTTGCATTATTTTTGTAATATTCATGTTCAGTTATAGCTGCTTAAAATCAGAGTTTAATCTTGCATAAGTCTCTGTGATCATTCTCCATACTAGAAATAGTCAAATTTTAATCAAACTAAATTGTATCATTTAATGTGAAGTGATGCTGCTGTCACACGTCCAGCATAATCTCACTTTCAAAACCTGTAGTTTGACTTAGCCTCTAATCAGCTGGCATTAGTGATGAAGTTTTGGCTTACCATGTTATTATGGTCATGTTTTACATCGTGCCAAAGAATACTAAAATATAGTCACCTTTTGCCTCTTCACTTTGTGAATTTTGTATTACTAATTAGAGGCAATTTTCATTCTTATATTTCTCTACTTCTTTCCTAGCCTTATAAACAATGAACCTTATTATGAAAAGTCCAGCAATATGTAAAATGTGGAATAAATTGTAAACAAAGCATGTTCTCTGATGAGAGCCTGCATATGTCACTTCAGTTAAAATGTTTAGTAAATAAGGGTTTTTTGTTTGTTTGTTTTTAGTTTGGTTGTTCATATATGGCAAAGATAATGCATCTTTCTTGAGTAACAACCATCCATGTGTCTGCTCTAAGTTCTGGATGTCCCAGAAATGTTCTATATAGTTTCAAATTGCAATAGAAAGAGAGAGAAAGAAAGAGATTAGAATATCTGTTACAAGTGTAATTACCCTTGAGAGAATGTCATGATGATATTTATATCTTAGCATGAACATAATGAAAGACTGGGTTTTGTTGCTGGATGGTACAGAAAGATTTTTGAAATAAATAAGATAAAAGGGTGGTGTGTTAAGTGGGGCAAAGAGTATAAATTAGGTTAAGAAGCTTTGAGACATTGCATAGAAATATATTTTGAGATTTAAAAAAATGTCTGGACTATCTTTCCTTTTAATAATAAAAGGGCAGATTTAGGGGATTTTTTAAAAAGTAAAATATATATATATTTTAGCTTAGGGGCAGGAGGAGAAGGGGATGACAGAGGATGAGATGGCTGGATGTATCACCGACTCGATGAACGTGACTCTGTGTGAACTCCGGGAGTTGGTGATGGACGGGGAGGCCTGGTGTGCTGCAATTCATGGGTTCGCAAAGAGTCAGACATGACTGAGTGACTGAACTGAACTAAATATTACTTATAACCATTGAAATGAACCATTTCCAGTATATGTAATACCCAGATCAATCACTGTTTTCTCAGGAAGTACATTGTGGATCGTTTGCAAGACAATATTTTTTTGAAACACTATCCTTTTCATTGGGCTTCCCTTGTGGTTCAGCAGTAAAGAATCTGCCTGCCAATGCAGGAGACAGGGATTTGGTCCCTGGGGCCAGAAGATCCCTTGGAGAAGAAAATGGCAACCCACTCCAGTATTCTTGTCTGGGAAATCCCATGGACAGATTAGCTTGGCGGGCTTCAGTCCACGTGGTCACTAAGAGTTGGACATGACTGAACGACTGAAAGACAAATACCTCTTATTGTGGGATATTTAACATCCACTGAAAGCTCAACATTCAGAAACCGAAGATCATGGCATCTGGTCCCATCACTTCATGGGAAATAGATGGGGATACAGTGGAAACAGTGTCAGACTTTATTGTTTTGGGCTCCAAAATCACTACAGATGGTGATTACAGCCATGAAATTAAAAGACGCTTACTCCTTGGAAGAAAAGTTATGACCAACCTAGATAGTATATTCAAAAGCAGAGACATTACTTTGCCAACTAAGGTCAGTCTAGTCAATGCTATGGTTTGTCCTGTGGTCATTTATGGATGTGAGAGTTGGATTGTGAAGAAGGCTGAGCGCCAAAGAATTGATGCCTTTGAACTATGGTGTTGGAGAAGACTCTTGAGAGTCCCTTGGACTGCAAGGAGATCCAACGAGTCCATTCTGAAGGAGATCAGCCCTGGGATTTCT
>SJYV01054838.1:369895-380135 GCA_006410875.1 Neotragus pygmaeus
TGGAAGGAATGATGCTAAAGCTGAAACTCCAGTACTTTGGCCACCTCATGCGAAGAGTTGACTCATTAGGAAAGACTCTGATGCTGGGAGGGATTGGAGGCAGGAGGAGAAGGGGACGACAGAGAATGAGATGGCTGGATGGCATCACGGACTCGATGAACGTGAGTCTGTGTGAACTCCGGGAGATGGTGATGGACAGGGAGGCTTGGCGTGCTGTAATTCATGGGGTCGCAAAGAGTCGGACATGATTGAGTGACTGAACTGAACTGAACTGAACTGAAACCTCTAGTATTCACTTTTTCTTCCAAATCTAACACTCAGAAACCATGCTTTCACAAATTCCGAAGCTTCTCCTGGTAGACTAAAATCATCCAGACTAAAGTTTATTGAATCCTGAGAATGGTGTTTAAATATATTTTTGAAGGTCTAAATCAAATTTTCTTTAGCCAAAATGATATATAAACCATATTATGTTGATGCTTTGATTGTCTGATTTTTGTTTTGTTTTGTTTTCTGAAAGGGACACCTTTGTTCTACATACATATTTGTTTTCAATTTTTTTCAGTTAATCTGATAAATCGTCCCTGAAATTTGGAACAAGATGCAATGATTTTTGTTATAGGCCATCTATTACTGATTGATTGCAAAGAAGTTAAGATCTATATTTAACATGTAAAAAGAAAGGAATTTTCCTATGAAAAATGTAAAATGTTCAAAAACTTTTATATCAAGATGATTCAGAGTAGAATCAAATTGCTCTCTAGAGAACTTTCAATTGCATTAACATATTAAATATAATTTTGATTTTTTTGCCAAATAATACATTTACATTTATATGTTCATCTGAGAAATAGTAAAAGTTAAAACAGTGTAGTAAGTGCATATCTGAAAGAATATTTTTTTCTAATTTTTCTTTCCAATCTCAAAGAAAGGCAATGCCAAAGAATGTTCAAACTGCCACACAATTGTACCCATCTCAAATGCTAGCAAAGTAATGCTCAAAACTCTTCAGGCTTCAACAGTATGTGAACCAAGAAATTCCAGATGTTCAAGCTGGATTTAGAAAAGGCAGAGGAACCAGAGATCAAATTACCAACATCCGCTGAATCGTAGAAAAAGCAAGAGAGTTCTAAAAAAAACATCTATTTCTGCTTTATTGAATACACCAAAGCCTTTGACTCTGTAGATCACAAGAAAGATATGGGAATACCATACCACCTGACCTGCCTCCTGAGAAATCTGTATGCAGGTCAAGAAGCAACAGTTAGAATGGGACATGGAACAACAGACTGGTTCCTAGTTGGGAAAGGAGCACATCAAGGCTATATATTGTCACCCTGCTTATTTAACTTATATGCAGAGTACATCATGAGAAATGCCAGAATGGATTAAGCACAAGCTGGAATCAAGATTGTCAGGGGTAATATCAATAACAGATACACAGATGATACCACCCTTATAGCAGAATGTGAAGAACTAAAGAGCCTCGATGAAGGTGAAAGATATTTTTCTCCTCTTTCAACTTCATCAAGCCAGGCTTCAACAGTATGTGAATCGAGTATGTGAAGCCTGGCTTGATGAAGGTGAAAGAGGAGAATGAAAAAGCTGGCTTAAACTCAACATTCAAAAAACGAAGATCATGGCACCCACTCCCGTCACTTCATGGCAAGTAGATGGGGAAACAATGGAAACTGTAAGAGATTTTATTTTCTTGGGCTCCAAAATCACTGCAGATGGTGACTGCAGTCATGAAATTAAAAGATGCTTGCTCATTGGAAGAACAACCTAGACAGCAAATTAAAAAGCAGAGACATTACTTTGCCAGCAAGGTCTGTCTAGTCAAAGCTATTGTTTTTCCAGTAGTCATATATGGATGTGAGAAAAGAATTGATGTTTTTGAACTGTGGTGTTGGGAAAGACTCTTGAGAGTCCCTTGGATTGTAAGGAGATCCAACCAGTCCATCCTAAGTGAAACCCTTAATAAATATTCATTGGAAGAACTGATGCTGAAGCTGAAAGTCCAATACTTTGGCTACCTGATGTGAAGAACTAACTCATTGGAAAAGACCCTGAAACTGGAAAAGACTGAAGGCAGGAGGAGAAAGGGATGACAGAGAATGAGAAGGTTAGATAGCATCACTGACCTGATGGACATGAGTTTGAACCAGTACCAGGTGTTGGTGATGGACAGGGAAGCCTACTGTGCTTTGGTCCAAGGGATCATGAAGAATCAGACACAACTGAGCAACTGACCAGAACTGAATCCATAAGAAACTCCTGATCCATCTTCAAACTCCTCAAGCTACATGAATCTATGATAGCCTACAATTACTAGAAATTAATAGAAAAGATTTCTGTGACATTTTTTAAAACAAACAACTTAAAAAGCCTGAAATGATTGTATTATTTTCAACAGGACATGGGGCATATATTTTTTTCAAATTGCATATTTTTACAGTAGCATATCTTACAAGTGTTCAATATATGTCAGAAAGATACTTTACATTATAAATCTACTTCTTTTCCAAATACCACTTTGTCAGTATTTCTTCTTTATAAATCTATGAATATTCATGAACTCTTGATAATATCAATTGGTAAACTAAAGTATTATAGAAATGTTAAGTATTTATGAATCTTAAGCAAAATGTTAATAACTATCAGGATGGTTTATCATATATTTGCAATCTTTCCAGGGTAAATTGCTCTGCCTGGTGTGTCCAGTCTCTTGGATTGAAAATCTGAAATATGATGAGAAACAGAAATTTAAAACACTTTCTCTCTCACCTCTCTCTCTGTTTCTCTCTCTCCCAAATAAGAGAAAGGTATTATTCTTTATGTAGCATCAGTTGTCTGGTTTGGAGCTATAGTGCAAACCAAAAAAAAAAAAAAAGCTATGTTCATATGTCCCACTCATTGCAACTCCATGGACCACAACTCGCCTGTCCATCCCTGTCCTTCACTGTCTCTGAGAGGTTCCTCAGACTCATGTCCATTGAGTCGGTGATGCCATCCAACCATCTCATCCTTTGTTGCCCCCTTCTCCTGCCATCAATCCCTCCCAGCATCAGGATCTTTTCCAGTGAGTCATCTCTTCACATCAGGTGGCTAAAGTACTGGAACTTTACCTTCAGCATCAGTCCTTCCAATACATATTCAGGGTTTATTTCCTTCAGGATTGACTTGTTTTGATCTACTTGCTATCCAAGGAACTCTCAAGAGCCTCCTCCAGCACCAAATTTGAAACCATAAGCTCTTCAGAACCACACTGTTATGTATTCTAATGATAATGAACTTAGTAAGAAATAGAATTAGTCCATGAGCCTGTAGCCTCTGTGTCTTCTTAATGACAGCAATCGGAATTACAATCTTAACCAGGGAAGAAATAGATTGATATCTTTAAATATAACCCCTTTTCTCTCTTTAACTCCCCTTCTATCCTGTGGGTTTCAAGTTCTTCACCTAAACACATTCTAGAAAATTATCTTTCTTAATCCTAGTGTTTCCCCTTCCTCACTTCCGAGCCGACCCCACACCCTACTCTTATTCCATCTGCAATCTGTGCTAATTATTCTACAATTAAGAAATGAGAAACTGATGAAGTGACTCATGAGATGAATAAGGGAAAATCCTATTTGGTTTACTTTTTAAAATTGGAGAAATTTAATCCAGCTCAAAACCTAAGCTAAGATTCCTATCAGTTGGTGGAATGAGTTATCCTTCAACTACCAAGCCTGTCTCTTAGTGGGTAGCTTAAATTGTTAAATTTATAATTAATTTTGCACTGGACTATCAGCATTTCACTTGGAAAATTGTACATACGTAAGCTCAGCTATTACATGTTATGGACTGAATCTGTAAATTCCTCATTATTTGTTTCATGTTCCTTACCATGTAATGAAGTGAAGTGAAATGAAAGTTGCTCAGTTGTGTCTGACTCTTTGCTACCCCCTGAACTATACAGTCCATGGAATTCTCCAGGCCAGAATACTGGAGTGGGTAGCTTTTCCTTTCTCCAGGGGATATTCTCAACCCAGGGATCACACCTAGTCTCCCACATTGTGGGCAGATTCTTACCAGCTGAGCCATATGGAAACCTTTACCATGTAATAGTAATTAACAAAAAATAATAATATAATGCTACATTTCCTGAAAAACAAGCTATTTTATATTTTAAATAAGTGTTTATCTTCTGCTCAAATCAGAGGTGAATGAATCCTGAGCTTAGATTGAAACATATTTCATCCTAAGTAACTGTTAGATAACAGTTCTAACCATTTCAGTTAGAAAGGAGCTCCAAAGGGACTTGTCTCCTATTCTTGACTAAACATAAGTAGGATTTAAAGGTAAAAGCTAAGCATGGACCCAAACTCTGATAGTACAGCTGTGTGTACAGGTTAAAATGGTGGACACTTTGGGAGATGCGTGGCTGCTTAGGGTATGAGCAGGGTCATTTCAGTCATAAAATATGGAGCGATAAGTGAAACACTGTTCACAGAGCATTAATCTGTGGGCAAATCAGGAAAGCGGTGCACAGGACTCCTCATGCAACTGTTCTGGAAGTGTCAGGAGACTTTTGGACACATAGTCATTGACACACAGAGTCTGGAATTAAGGACTAGAGAGGTTTTTGCTTATCTCATGTTAAAGATTTTGACCACGAGCTTAATTTTTTGAAGATGACTGGCTTTCCCCTCTAGTTTTCCTAGTTCCTAGGAGGCTGTTTTGAGATGGATCAAATAGTATTTACTGCGTGAAGTCACATAGAGAGAGCACTCTTCTCAGTTTGCAGAGCTGGAAGCATGTGACCTAAACACTTATAAGGTCTTGAGTTCAAAAAGAACTAAGGCAGTAATGTCACAGTTCAAAGTAAGAAGCCTGAATTTTCTTCCATTTCCTAAATTTTGGGTCTAATAAGAGGCCATTTCCTTCCTCTGTGAGTTTAGTCTTTTTTGAATGGCTCCTTGTACTTTCTTTGCCTATTGTGATTTACAGTAAGCCTGTCTTCCCTATTTGAATTTTATTGAAATTTGTGTAAAAAGCAGAGTGGCAGCAGTAATATCCTGGATGTGCTCCCTAGGTTAAATTTCCAATTTGATCCACTTCATTTTTTTAATTAAATTATTACTGCCTCGACTCACCTTCCTTCTTGTGATTGCATTGCTAGCTTCCATAAAATATCTTCAATTCATGACCTCATTCTTTGCTTTGTTTGTGATCTAGCTACTTGTCCATGTAGTGTAAACAGTAAAGGAACATTTTTTCCTCAGAAATGTAGTTCTGGAATTGTAACTGAGAAACTCTAAGCAAAAGAAAAGAAATGAAGCAAGCTCTATTTCAGGCATTTGGTGGTCACCTTACGGGTTGTAAACAGAACCTTTTTATGATCCTAAGGTCACTAGGGAGAAACAAGAAAAATCACTCTGGCATTGTCAAGTAGAATGAGAAATTCAGCCTTCTTTATACCAGTTTCTGGAAATTGCTAAGTTAGGGAAAAATAAGCATTTGACAGTTATTTTTCAGCACATATATACTCCGTTCCTATTAAATGCCAAAACATGGTAACTTGAAATGAAAGAGGTACAGGCATGATTCTTTCTTTCCTGAAATCCATGGACTAGTAGAAGATGCAGACATGAATATGTTTTACTCTTATCATGAATCATAAATTATCAACCAGTCTTATTTGTAGATATTTTCTATATTCTGTCTTCTAAAAACTATTTTGTTCACTTTGATTTGTTCCCTTGTTATTTTTAGGGGTTGATTTTAAGGTTAGATACACACATATGCATGCACACAAACACTTTAGAATTGTATAGCACAGGCTGAAATTGACTAAATGGAAAGTGCTCTTTCTTTTTGCTAATTGCATTTTAACGGAGATATTTGCTAATGCAGTAAAAAGGATGCTGCTTTAATGTTGTTCTATCTGCAGTCTCCTGTGCTATTCAAAGCACTGAAATTAAACCTGGACTTCATTAGAAGTTTTTCAAGAAACTGGAAGAATTTCCAGCCAATATATGGATTGAGAAAACTCATACAAATTGGAAAAAAAAATTTTCTCTATTTTGGGGAAGCTATTATGCTGTATATTATTTCATATTTTTTAAATATATAGCAGAATTATGGTATAGATGCTTTCAGGGTTGGCCTCCATTTCTGCTAACATGCCATCTCTTCATTCTTGTTTGCATATTTTCCCTTCCCATGCTTGTGTGGCCTGGGAAAACTGATCATTTTAATATGTGTTGTATACCCATAATGGATATTCCATCTTTATTTTTAGATAAGTGAACAAATGGAAGTACTGAGTACGTAAGAAGGGAAAGAAAGTGAAAGTGAAGTTTTTCAGTCCCGTCTGACTCATTGCAAGCCCCTGGACTGTAGCCTGCCAGGCTCCTCCTTCCATGGGATTTTCCAGGAAAGAATACTGGAGTGGGTTGCAATTTCCTTCTCCAGGGTGTCTTCCCAACCCAGGGATTGAACTCAGGTCTCCCACATTGCGGGCAGATGTTTTTACTGTCTGAGCCACCACAGAGTACATATGAAGGGAAAGAACTGTAGCATAATAACTAAATATGAAATCAGGCAACCAGAATCAAGTTCCTGAATAAGTTGTATACTACCTTAAAGCCTCAGTCTCCTCAGATATAAAATTCTGGCTTTCGTGATGGGTGTGAGAATTAAAAACTACAGTGTCTATAAAGTTTTGACACATAGTAAGTCCACAAAAGATTATTATGGTGATAAATTTTACTGCCTTTCTGTGTGTGTGTGTGTGTGTGTGTGTGTGTGTAGGGGGGATTGATGACTTGCATACAGTGTTTTTCTGCCTTCCATATGCTATATTTATTCTTGATTAATTGTAAAAATCCTTCAATAAATCATATTTATTTATCTTTTTTTATGTTATTGGAGCATAGTTTCTTTATAAAGAGGCTTCCAAGGTGGCTCTAGTGGTAAAGAATCTGCCTGCCAGTGCTGTAGATGCGGGTTCAATCCCTGGGTCAGGAAGATCCCCTGGAGAAGGAAATGGCAACCTACTCCAGTATTCTTGCCTGGAGAATCCCATGGACCAGGAAGTCTGGTGGGCTGCAGTCCACAGAGGTCGCAAAAGAGTCAGACATGACTAGCAACTAGGCCAATAACAAAGTCACTTAGATCACTGTCTAGCACTGGGTAGAGTTCCCTGTGCTATAGCATCAGTCAATTCAGTTCAGTCGCTCAGTCGTGTCTGACTCTTTGCAACCCCATGAATTGCAGCATGTCAGGCTTCCCTGTCCATCACCAACTCCCGGAGTTCACTCAGATTCACATCCATTGAGTCAGTGATACCATCCAGCCGTCTTATCCTCTGTCATCCCCTTCTCCTCCTGCCCCCAATCCCTCCCAGCATCAGAGTCTTTTCCAATGAGTCAACTTTTCTCATGAGGTGGCCAGAGTACTGGAGTTTCAGCTTTAGCATCATTCCTTCTGAAGAAATCCCAGGGCTGATTTCCTTCAGAATGGGCTGGTTGCCCATTCAAGGGACTCTCAAGAGCCTTCTCCAACACATAGGTTCTCATTATTATCTATAGTATACAGATATCATATATCAGAGTATTTATGATACATTTATCATTTATACATAATATTTATCATTTATACATAGTATCATTATCACATATATATATAGATTATAATTTATACATAGTATCAGTATCACATATATATATATAGTATCAGTAGTATATATGTGTCAATCCCAACCACCCAAAGCCCTCTGTGTGCTTGTTACTGAGAATACAACAATAAAAATATAAGACGGTTTCTATCCCAGGCTATTTACAATCTTCTGGGGAAGATATTGAAGTTAATAACACTGTGTGATAAAAGTTATAAATGCTAAGGCAGTTTGCATAGTTTGAGGCTAACCAAGGAACAATAGTAACCTAGTCTTTGGGATTTCAGAGATTGCTGCTAGGGAATGGAAACTCTAAACTGAGTTCTCAACAATGAAGATAAATTTGTTAGGAAGAACAAAGGGAAAAAATTAATAGGGGCCCTCTAGGGAGAAGAAGCAGACTACAAAAATATCCAGATTAAGAGAGATTGTCTAAGATTTTCAGCTTCAAACATATCATTTATTTTAGATAGAAATTGGCAAGTAATTTGTGTTCTTTGCTATTAAGGATAGGAACATCTATGACTGAAGATTTTCAAACAGTGAAAGGTTATTTGGGAATCATAGATGATAGTACAGAGATATCAAAGATGTAAAGAAATATCTTATTATTAAATATCTTATTAAGGGAAAAAATGTTTCATGATTTGTTGCTTATAACCAACATCTTAGAGCCTCGTAATCAATTAGATTAGCATTCTACAGTCATTGCTTTGAGGTGCCTCCTAGTATTTTTTATAGTTGTTAATTTTACATATGGATAAATAGGCAAATTGTTCTCATTATATATTTTGGCAGTATATTCCTACCTCACTTGAAATACTACTTTTGCAGTTTGTTTTTCTTTTTTTTTCCTCCTTAGGATAGCCGCTAGAGTGGCCTATACAAAGATTGTTTTCTATTACTCATTTCAGTACAATTGATGGTTATTCTCATCAATGTGTGAATAACTGTTCTTGCTTTTGAAAGTATGTTCAAGCTGCTAGAAAGGCCACATTTTCTTAACTATTATATGGTTTTACTGTTTAATACTCTGCAATATTATCATTCTCTATTTTATCTATTTTTTCTTTTATGTAGCTCATGCTTATTGTTGTTTGTTGTTCCGTCGCTAAGCTATGTCTAACACCGTGATCCCATGAACTGCAGCACACCATTACAATGTGCATAAATACAGACATTCTCAAATAAATTGGATATTTCTGCTCTTACTGATGTTGATCATTTCTTGAATTGCATATATTTCCATATTTAGGATTAATTTTAGAACTGGGAAATACTTGGAAATGATTTCCAATGAACGTTAGAGGAAAAAAAAGTGTTACTTCATTTAAATTAATAGATTATCCTTTCATTCTTTTCGCTGCTTTGAAGGGACAGATGACAAATTGTTCCACCTATTTTAAAGATTATTGTTTTTCTAAGGGTAAATGGATATTCTGTGCTTGAATTAGTAACTTAATTCATTCCATGACAGTTTTTCAAGTTAAGTTGCTTTCTTTTATCTATAATCTTCTGAAATTGAAAATTTTGCATAATTTTTCATGTTGTTCAATTCTAAATTAACACTTTCTGCTTTAAGCTCTATGCAATATAAAGGAAGAAATCTATATATAAATAACTCAATTAATAATATTGAATCTCCAACTAAAAATGAATTAAAGGATTGGAGATGAAGAAAGGAGGAAGAAATAATTTAAAATTTCCTAAGTACATCCTCCTGACTCCAATTCTTGATTTTACTTCCATTCTGGGCTATACACTATTGCTTTGTTTCATAGGTAAATTGGCAATTTGAATTTTTTAAGTTTAAGTAATCTGAACTTAGAATGCTTGAATCCCTTCTCTAGAGAGGATCTAAGTGTCCGTTTCTGGAATGACTGATGTGCACAACTGGTCAGTGAGTGATGGAGAGACAAACAAACTTACTGAGGGCACTTGCAGATCTGTGAGTCCAAATGTTTATAATTTTCCAAGTGAATATGACTTTGGTTATTCATAAAAAGAACAAAGATCATGACTAAAATACTTTGTAGGTTAATGGACTTTATAAAATGATCTGAAACTCATACCATGATTTAGAGACTCATTAATCATTTGTGACAATTTTTATGACCATGTGTATAATGTATATTCAATACAATTATATTAAAGTCAATTATATAACTGATACAGTGTTCTCTGCTTCTACTTCAAATGAGTGTTCTTTATCACCCTGTCATAACAGTTTCTTCTGAATTTCTACTCCCATAAGGTCACTGATGGCATATAGGTTAAAATAATGCTAAATTGTTCAACTATTTGAACTTTATCCTATGACTAGTAATAATTTATCATAGTGCCTATTACCATCATTATTGTTCTAGGTTATTTATTATGCTAAACTTTTCAACTACTTCATAGCTAAGAGATTCATATATGATTGATCTTCAGTGAACATTTGATTTTTATACACATTCTTTTTTTTATGACTCAATTCTCATTAAATTTTTTAAGATGAATGGAAAGGAAATTGAGATTACCAGAAAAAAGTGTTCTCTAAGAATGTCATGATGATTGAATTTGTTTTTTTTT